>JANHFL010008487.1:172161-186414 GCA_032468155.1 Oxyrhabdium leporinum
GGGGGTGGTTTGAAGACATTTTGCTTCTCATCCAAGAAGCTTCTTCAGCTAAGAAGAACTTTTTTTTTCATTTTGCGTACCTCCCTATTTATAGGTAAATTTCAGTGTGCGATTGAATCGATTCTAGTTCGTATAGAAGGATAAGAAAGAGAGAGGAGATCATCAAAACTCAGCAATTCTTTTGGGGAAAAAGAAAAGGCTGCTGTATTTGTCCACAAAATTAAATCCAACTTACTTACTTTTTAATCACAAATCGGATCCGTTCCTTTGCCAGTAAAATCCGTTCAAGACGTGGGATCCCATAAGTGGAGGGTCTACGAAAAGGAATTCCTTCTGGTAATCCTTCCACATACAGATCTTCAACATGAGATTGGAAGAGTGGATACGGGATAGATACAGGCCCTTTTGCATTAATAGCTTCAGCTTTAATGTAAACAAGGAAAAATTATATTACAGTTTAAATAAAGAATGCCAAACTATTTGCTCCCGAAGGATGCTGAATGTAACCAACGTAACAATATGTTTCGATGGAGCCTACTTTAAATAAACGAGGGACCCCCAAGGTTCCAAACCTGAAACCGATGCCAAGCAGCATCAATTACCAATCATCATTTTCATTAACAATATATTAGCACCCTGGTTTTGAGCTCTAACACATACAACATAGACAAACTATGATTCAGAGTTAACTAATTTTATTTTTTCTAATCTGTTTAACATTGTAATCTCTCAGTGCAAGTCCTCTACAGATATAGGTATCATCATAAATCTGGATTGCTAGTGCAGCTATTCCATCAAGCTATAAATGATACAGACCCAGATCAATTCATATTTTATTTTCTGATTCATTTTACAGACGGTCAGAAATATCACACTAGTTCACACAGATACCAAACCTCAACTATAAATCTATGCCATGTCCATGTTAACCCAGAAGTTGAGTTTACTTGCTATTCACAAATATGTTCTGTAGGCCTGCAGTTGGATGATCACACCTACAAAAGGATGCTTTCATCTAGAGTCAGGATTTAAAAATGTAATAGGACCATCTTACGTCTCCCTCTTTCTGTATTCTCATCATTTCTCAGGGGGGGAGGAGGTGGGAGCAAATAACCCATTGAACAGAGCAACACCTGCATTTGGCAGGAAGTAAAAAGAGAGAAGAAAGAAGGAGTTTCAGTTCTTATTCTTAAGGTGACTCAAAATAAGAGAGCTTTGTCTCCCAATCTTCTGCATAGGCAAGGGAAGACACTGTACTACAGTTCACTTCAGAATCCTCAATATCTAACGGATTCTGCCAATGCATAGAGATTGGACTGATCCAAAAATTATCAAGGGAGAATTGCAGATTCAAAATTAATAGGACAGGTAATTTGCGATTTCAGGGTCCTGTAAAATTTCAAGAATCTTTGAACTGTGCAGTGGCTTATCACTGCTGGAAAACTGATTTTTAATGTTTTTAGTCTGGCAATTGTTCTTTTTTATCAAAAAAGAAATCAGCCTCATACTGTGATCTCAGCTACCCCAAAGTAAAATACTAACAGAATAGCAAAATGTTTGCTGGTCTTAAATACTGTAAAGTCTTCTAGGATTTGAGGAATGTGGCACATCTGGTCCATTGTACTATAGTCTGAAATAGTATCTGTGAGCCAGGAAATGTTGCTGAACAATGCAATATGTGGATTGGGCAGATAGGTTAGGAGTAAATAAGGTCTACCCAAAGGAAAAGACGTCTATGCAGCCAATATAAAAACATCCTATTTCCATACATTTTTCACATCCCTTTCCTTTGCCTCTAAACTCCACTTTTTAAATGTTAGGCAGCTACAAACATAGAATACAAAAACTGCACATCAACTTCTTCAAAATGTCAGATACACTTGGCTCTGAGTGGAAACTCACCAGGGATTTTCTATTTTGTTAATTTATTGTTTTGTTATTTTTCCTTGCTTTGTTTTTACTTTAAGGTGGTGTTTGTTTTGTGGTGTTGGCTGGAGTATTGAAAAGCTGGAGCTGGCATTCTGCTTGGAGATGGCAGCTGGAGCTCACTCTATTGATAGCCAGAGTGTAATTCTCCAAAACATTTAGGAGTGGCAGCTTGACAAGATTGCTCCTAAATGACCTCTTTCTGATAGAAGATCTTGGTTTATATATTAAGGGTCTTCAGGAAATGATGTGGCAGAAATTACACCTGGAGCACCAGTAAACTAAAAGTGAACTTGACTTGAGCACAAAAGCTCATGCTTAAATCTACAATGTGATAATGAGTGCCATATATACTTAAATTTGCCAAAATCTATGTCTGTTCCTAGGCGGGATGTGGAGGAACTTGTTTTATTATCTTGGATTCATTCCAGCTGGTAGATTTGGATGAAGTGGAAAGGAGCTTGGAATCCATGCTCTCCCTGGCTCTTTTGGGCAGTTAGGGTAATCAATTTCAGAAAGCTGGCTGAACCTCTTTGATACCAGGGGTTGTCGCACTGTATTTAAGTAGGCATTGCACACCCCATTCGGAAGAAGCCTTCCTTGAATCCAGCAACCTTGGATAATTATTATCTGGATAATTATTTCAGTTTCCAAGAAAAAAGCACTCTGGCTCCAGAAGTAAAATATCTTAAACAAAAGCCCTTTTGCCTTTTTTTCAGCCTTAATCTGATACTTGGTAGATTCTTTACCTATACCACTACAACTAAAAGAACATCGGAAATTTTTAAAAATTGTGCAAAACAAAAAAATGTAAGAGAAATAAAAATTATGAACGGAATTGAGCTGCTACAGAATATAAAAACTTTTTGAGAGGCCTAAACTGGGTAAAGTGGGAAACAGAATTGAAGGAGGAGATTAAGAGTAACATCATTAACACTAGCTTTGCTTGTCACGAGATTCCTGCCTTCCAAGCAGTGTAGGAGATTAACTCATATATAGCTGCCTTTTCAAACTGCACAGGAGAAAAATTAATTCCCACAAAATATGCAATATTAACACCCTTTTTATTTTGTGCAGGTCCCAGGCTACAGCTTTTCTTGGCAGTGTATTTAAATTCTATGCAGAGGATTTGCATTCTTAGGAAGCCAAGTCTAAAAAAACACCAATTACCTTGCAGAACTTCCAACAGCAGGCCCTTCAGTAAAGCAGAAAATACTAAAACCTACTGCAATCTCTCTAAGTCTGCAGAACCAATCAGTTAAAAGCACCCTTTGGCATTGACAGCTCTTGGACAATGGCAGAACAATACACCAAAAGCCTCTATGGCATAAAGAAGTCAAACTTTAAAAAACTTATTAGAAATATTCAAATATAACTGGACAACTGGGGAACGGGAGAGGAGGACACATACCGTATTTTCTTTCAAATAATTCTTCAACTTGCTTTCTCAAGTCTGTAATTCGGGCATTCCATTTCTCTGAAAGGAAAAAAGTACATATTAGCCCTCTAGAGGATATACCAAGCCTTCTAACTTGTTTCATTCTAAGTATTAATTCTATCTAGTTGCTAATGTCTGAATATAGAAAGTAAAGCCTGCAATAAATAAATAAATAAATCTATATCCATCCTGACTTGGTTTAGAATCAATCCATCTCCATGTCAGGATTAAGGCTATCCCCAATTATATAACAAGCATGAAACACGCTCAAGAACACTTAGCTTAACTCTACACTATCAGTCATCAGTCATTAATGCATTCTATAAAAGGCTAGCTTACTGGTTTGAACATGACATCAAATCACAACCTCCTTGTCCTCCATCTATCATACTTTCAATTATATTTAAATTCAAAGAAGCCTGATGAAGAACTTGATTACAATATGTTGTAACATCTACTCTCATATGAACATTTTGAATCTTCAAAATGTATGTCTAGGCAATACATTTAGTTCTATAAAATATATACTTTTCCTTCATGTCCAGTATGACTGTCTTGGATTTTATGTGTCAGAGAACTTCAAGGTATTTCAGTCGTTCTTGTAGGATTTGATTTATCTTCATTTCTTCTTTGTCTCATCAAGAGTTCTTCAAGGCTTTAAAAAGCTTTTTTTTGTAAATCCAATAGGAAAGAATTATCCAGATCACTTTTTTGGTTTCTCATTTGTATTTCATTTTTAAATTTTAAAGTCTCAGCCAGTTTTTTTTGTAGATCCAGTGAAGCATCTTTTTCTAATTCATTCTCTTCACCTGTCTGATATTGTGACTACTATTTTTGGATTCTATTCTTCAAAAGTCTCCTGCAGTGTTTCTGTTGTCTCAAGGTTTTGCATCATCCTGCAGACATGTACAGGTAGTCCTCAACATACAACCCTTCAGTCAGCGACTATTCCAAGTTGCAACAGCACTGAATGATTACAATCAGTCCTTGGAACTCACATTTATGACTAGTTGCTTGGTGTCCCACGATCACGTGATCACATTTGCAACCTTCCCTCCCAGTTTTCCTAGAAAGTCAATGGGGAAGCCAGCAGAGGTCACATGTTGCTGGTGTTAAGACTCCCCCACCCGCTGGGCTTATGCCTGTAACCTGTGCACTCTCCCCAGCCCACAAAGTGCCCCTCACACACACTCTCACATCTGCGCAGCACCCTCACTTATACCTCCACACATCCTCCCTGCCAAACATGGCATCTCTCACACATACCTTGCCCAACCCTCCATCGCACATCCTGCCTGCACTGCACCTCGGATGCCCCCTCCCTGACAATCATACCTGCTCCCTCTCCGTGGGCGTTGTCTCTTGGCATTGGTTCTGCTTTCATGGAGTCTTCTTCAGTTCACCTTACCTCCCCCAGAACTCTCGGATTCCCATTTTTCTAAGCATATTCCACAGCTTTGTATGATTGACAAGTAAGGATATTTCGGCAATGTCTCACGTTCCTCTGTCTTTTCCAAATCCATACTGAATATTTGGCACCACTTTTTCTATATCTAATTCCTGAAGCAATTATATGCAATAATTATAGATATACTCTGTGACTTGCTAAAGAAGGTCTGACTTTGCTCTCTTCTGACCCATTCCAAACTCTGCTGTCTTTTTCTCCCTCCTGTAACTCTGGCTTTACCACACAGCTTGGTTTACCATTGCCTTCTCTTGTGCAATTTGAAACTATCCCTTTGCCATTGTCACTAAGTCATATTTCACCTCTAGCATCTTCCTATATTAAAACTGTGCAATACAAGTGCCTGCTTGCTTTAGCTGGAGAATTGAGATGACATTTATGCCTTGCGTGACTCTGCTTATACAGGTAGTCCTTGATTTACCACACTTCATTTAGTGACCGTTCAAAGTTACAATAGCACTGAAAAGAGTGACTTATGACCATTTTTCAGAGATTCCAGCATCCCCATGCTCATGTGATCTAAATTAAGAAGCTTGGCAACTGGTTCATATTTATGACTGTTGCTGTATCCCAAAATCATGTGATTATATTTTGCAACCTTCTTTCAGGCAAAGTCAATGGGGAAGCCAAATTCACTTAACAACCGGGTTACTAACTTATCAACTACAGTGATTCACTTAACAACTGAGGCAAGATGATTTAAAATTGGGCAAAATTAATTTAACAAATGTCTCACTTAACGACAGAAATTTTGGGCTCAATTGTGGTCCTATGTCAAGGACTACCTGTATTATAGTCATCCCTTTGAGGTAGACCAGATCAGGAGTCATACTCCGCAGGAAAAGCAGAACTATATTGAGATAGACTATAATACAATCTTGCAAATCCTATTGTGCTTCTCCTCCCTTTCCTCTTATGCTCCAGTGAGACAAGAAAAAGGAATGTGACAGCCTAGTCTCTTCTTAATATTATCTTCCTTCCCAGAACTTAATGAATATGTCTATAATATTCTACTTCTTAACATATATACCCTTAGCATATGCTCCTACCTTTATTTGCTCACCCCTCCCAGGCATGCCATTCTGCCACGATGATCTAGCAAAATAGGTTTTGTGAAGGACATTCTTAATTAGCTTTGTTTAAACTTCCTCAGTAGATAGGTCTAAACTAGAACTGCTTCAAAAAGAAAGGTTTATAATAATTTCATCTAAAACTTACCAAAATTGAACTCTCTAGCTTTTCTTCTCCCCACATTGGAAGCATCATTAACTGGTTCTATGCTCTTTGTCTTCTTATGTGGTGGTAAATAGTCATCATCATCTTCAGAGAGACAAACATATGCATCACAGCTGTTACTTGACATTATCTCACTGTCTTTAAAAATCATGACAAATAATCTGCTGTTGAATTATTACAAAATAAGGATTCGCTGATCAATTCTTTTTTTATCAGTTCTAGGATTTAACTTTCCTACTTAATACTCAAATTATGTCAGTAGGATTAGAATTTGCACCCTGGCTTTTCCCATCTTACTTTCAACAAGGCCCTATCCTACCCCATTCTGTTTGGCATTCCAACCAAATATAAAGATACCACATTAGATTAAATGACTTGAAAATAAAAATGTCATAAAATTAGAGGATATAAATCTCTCTCAGAATACCAAATAAATATATTGGTAGATGGTGGGAAAAGAAATAATTGGGTTATAATTCCAGCAATAAATGAATAAACACTGAAATTAACAGGAATAGATGTGTAAAATGTCAATAGTGTTCTAATAAATGTGAATAAGCTCGCATTTTAAACAGAGAGAAATCAATAATGTCTGCCAAAACATTTAAAAAGGAAAACTTATTTATGATAAGAAGTATGTTAAACTATATATTCAAGGATGCAATTATCAACTAAGAAGTTATGAGGCAAGAGAAAAGAAGATGTCTGATGCAAACATACACATGCATAAATAGAAATATCCCTTTTAGTTTTGTTTCCACCCTTTCTCCCCACATAACCTACATTAGCCCGCCAGGTTAATCCAACAGTTGCTCAAAGTAAAATAAACAGATGTTCCAGTGTGAGTCGGTTGTTAGCAAATAGAGACTAGCATTCTTGAACACTTTTTGAAAAATTAATAGACTGACTTTTGCCAGTACTAGAAATGAAACAGACACAGATGAAGAAAAAATGCATTGTAACTATGTTCTGAGATTATATTTCTACAATGTCACACCCTTCAAATTCATGACAAAGCAAATAAAATAACACAATTTAACACTGAAAGGACTTACTCTTATTAACTTTATTTACAAAATCTGACACTACATTACAGAACATGGTGCTTTTGTTTTTAATGCAGGAAAAGCTATCAATATTATACTTTTCTTCACATGCAGAAATATCTCTTATTTTTCCTATTTCTCATCAAGGAATATCCAAATAACTAGGCATGATCAAGTCATACATCATCTAAACAGTCTTATCAGAATTCAACCAACCTTGTTTACTAAATTTACAGTTCTTAGCACAATAGTTACTATTGTGGAACTGCAAAATCTGAATGCCCTTTCAGTTCTTCAACTTCTTTCATCTCACTTTTCTTTCTTTTATGAGATTCGTAGTTTTTAAAATAGCAATTTGTCACAGGCAATAATAGGTGGGTGGAGAGGAGGTAAGTGCAGGAAGAAACAGATTTGAGAAGACTTTGCTCTGACGTACATTACCAGACCTTAACATTAGGCAGTCAACTTCACAAGGTATTTTCTATTTCCCAAATCTACCGTTTGAATTTCTCAAGTAAACAGTTTGTTTTATCTGCCTCAAATCTTACAAAACTTCAGCAAGACCAAAATGATGTGGGGATATTACAAACAGGTCTTTTGGTTTTACTAGATCACCAAATGAGTAGATCTTTCTCAAATACTCTGGAGAACTTCCATAGCTTTCATCATTGCCCAATGAAACATCCTCAGTTGAAACAAAACCTGCTGAAACGGCTTCCCTCTGGTAAGCAGTAATATCAGATTGAGTATCCCTTTTTTTTTTTTGCACTTTTGGCATCAACCGCTTTAGAAAACATGATGATTCAAATTCAGCATTTATAAAAGACTAGCTTGCCCAACACAATTTATTTTATGGAATGGGAAGGATTTGGGAGGAAGGATAGAAGTGATGTACACAATGCCACATGACTGAGATTCTTCTGAAACAAGTGAGCAAAATAAAATTAGTTGAGAAAATGGCCAACCTTCAATGGTCACTTCCACTTCAGGATCCTCACTTGTTTCAGAAGTGGCATGCTGAGAAGAATCTGAAAAAAGCAGAACAAAAAACCAAATCTGAACGGCGCAGACACACTGTAAGACTGATTTTACTCGACAAGGGCAAGTCAACATATATCTTGTACACTATGGATAAAACAGCCCATAACATATAAGCCAAAATTTTGTCACAAGCTTTAAAATCTATGAAATGAAAATAGAAACGTGTGGATGTTTAAGTAGCAAGATTAATAAGCTTTTTTCTAGATTCACTTGAATCTTTGTTGTCAAAACATTTTCAAAATGATGAATATAGGAAACACAAATTTTCACACAAGACAATTACAATGATGCAAACAAATGAGAAAGATTATAGTAATATTTCTAAAAATGTATGTTAATACTACAACTGTTGTCTAAAGATTAGAACTGTAACTGCAAATAGTATTTTCTCCAGTTCACTTGTATTCTACAGCTGTCCAAACCTACTGAGTGGTTCACCTTTCCCCCACCCCATTGAAGTCATCAATTATCAACAGTAACATTTTATATAATGAAAGTATCATAAAGTATTGATACAGCATCATATGTCAACATGGAACATTCTGAAAAGACACTGTTCTTATTTTCTTTCCTATTCCCAGTGCCAAAGTCAGAAAACATATCAAATCAAATGAACAGCTCTTTCTAACAGTCAAGAGGGTCAGAGAAGGGGGTTATAACAAAGATAATGGACTCCACTACTTCCATCATTAAACTGATTTGTTTCCACTCAGCTCTTCAAGGCAGACCTGGTGGAGAAACAAGCCTGTATCAATAACACAGCAAGAAATTCCAGCATTTCTTGACCTAGTCTGCTTCAAAGAGCTAATATTTCCAAATGACAATTGGCTCTATCCATGCACTGGACCAGTTTTTCAAGAGTTATAATTTCATCATTGTGATCATCCTTTGTTATCCTCCCAGATAGTTTACAACAAGGAAAGCCAGATTCGCTTAATAACCATGAAATTTGCTTAATCATCACAGTAAAGAAAATCATAAAATCAGACACGTGACTCAGTTAATGACCACCTTGCTTAGCAACGTATGTTCCAGTCCCGACTATGGACTTAAGTTGAGGACCACCTGCATATAACGTTAAAGTGTCCACCTTTATTAGGAAATGTAAATTCCAATAAATATGAGAAAAGGGTAAGAAATAAAATTCATGTCCGAGTCAACCAGAAGTTAGGTACTAAATTTACTAATATCTTCAAGCAGAATTGTTTCCACCATTTTAGTCATTTATTTTAAAGTATCTGAAATAAGGGAAAAATTAATTCAAACACGTTTAACCATGCTCATTGTCATTTGGCAGAAATGAAAAAAACACCAAAATTGTAGTGCAAAAAACACTATAGAGAGAGACATAATAGTGAACGACAGTTTAGACATGGCAATAAAACATAATTGGCTTTCTCTTCTATATAGCCACACAATCTAGAATAAGTTTTTCCAATTTTAAACTCAACAATTTAAGAGCCGTGGTGACACAGTGGTTCGAATGTAGAATTGCAGGTTAACTCTTAGCTCAATGCCAGTAGTTCGATTCTCACAGATTGACTCAGGCTTCCATCCTTCTGAGGTCGGTAAAATGAGTACCCAGATTGTTGGGGGCAATTTGCTAACTCTGTAAACCACTTAGGGCTGTAAAGCACTATGAAGTGGTATAAAATTCTAAATGCTATTGCTATTAGGCATGTTGAACCAAGCCAACATTACAGAACAAACGTTGAAATTCATCTCTTTCAAATAACCCATAGTGTAGATTAACCAGTATGGATAATAGACCCATCTCTGTTTAATGAAGAACAAAAACTAACTTCTGAATTCCTCTTTAATCTGAATCAGAGAAAGAAGGGACAGCAAGTGATCCATTTTTAAAATGAAGCATGTTCCAAACAGATTCAAAATTTTACGCTGACAGGGAAGTGATCTACACAGCATAAAAGGTTACCAACAAAAGACAGAAAAGATTCTATCGAAACAATAATATGCCATTTTACACTGTACAGAACTGAGGAGCCTTTAATACCCTATACACATCCCCAAAGGCTTTCTAAAAAGTTTCTTTTAAGCTACTTCAACTGTTAACTTAAGTCTACTATTTTTAATACAAATGTTGATTGTTAGCCTTTTACGCCTGCTGACTTTTCCTCTTCAGATTTTAATCAAACAAAAAATTCAGTTTTTCAGATTCACGTCATCAAAATAAGCAACACAACCCTAAAGGAACAGAGAACACTCCTCCAACATTTAAAATAAATACATTGATAGATATAAATACTGGCATGTTCAGTAACATAACCTTGAGATCAGTCCAAAACAGTTTTATTTTCAGATTCTATGTCACAATGCACAAAAAAATCTCAGGAACCAGAGTGTAACTTGACAATATAATATGATCTTACAATTTGAACAGGGAGTTAAATCTAAAGACATGCTATTGCTAAATTAATGTTTCATAAAACTGTTCACCAGTATGTTGATTCAAAAATAGTTTCATAATAGAAATGTTCCTATGAACTACAATTTGTAGCCTACCAATTCAGTTTTTATTAAACAGGAATCCTTAATATTATGGCACTGAAACCAACTGAAAAGTTAATATATACTTTGGCAAGCACCAGTCACATTCTCAGTAGTAACAGCAGCAATCCCTTTTCAGAAATAAGGTCTTTAAATTTGAAAGAGAAAATCTGTTCAATAAAATTTGTATTAGCAAGCATTATACGACTAAATAACTTTTTATACTTTTCTTCACATCCCATTGCACCAAATCTTGCACTGCTGGTTCCAAATATTGAAATAATAAGACAGCGACAGGCCTAATCATAAAATGTAATTATGATTGTAAATTAATTACAAACATATCTAACTTTTCATTACCACTTTTTAAAAAATCACACGCTACCTTCATACGTTCAAGATCTGTTATGTAGCAGCAGTATTGCCCACTCAATAGGAAAAAGATAAATAAAATCCACCAAAGTTGGAGAAGACAAATTGGATGGAGGAAACCAACTATCAAGTCTTTCCAAATACAGGCAGCTTTTATACTTTACTGGAAGATGGGAGAATGGGAGATTATGTTGAAAATATTTCTCAATAGTTTTCCACAATAAACATGCAGGATCACAATTCAAGGGGACAAAAATAAATATACAACCATGTGGAATATGAAAAAAGAATGCAAGACACAGACACAATGGATATGTTTGCACTGTGTTTTTAATTTTTGAAATACCTTACCAGTTGTTTTTTTTTAATTTACATATATCTAACCTTCTACTGGCAATTCCACATCTGTTCCTTCACTGCAATCGGAACCCTGGTTGCTTCCTTTAGACAAATATAAACATACCATCATAAAAAAGTGGAGTATGCTAATCAACACTTGAAATTTCAGAATTAGTTTCTTAAATAATAGGCTGAGTTTTATGGCACATTGGCACCCAACCTCCATCACGATCACTGCAAACAGAAATCTATGGGAAAAGTCAATCCAAAATGAAAATCCAAAAGTACAATATTTAGGTCATTGATAATTTGGAAGAGTTCTCTTCACATAATCCAGATACTAAAGATTTTAAAAAGAATTGGAGAATGGATGAAAGCGTGTAGCTGGGAAAATATACACATTTTCCTGTTATATTCAACAGACTTCCTTTGTATTACTGAATAATTTACCCTTCTAATTGGCCAATATGAAGGGTTAAAAAATATGGAAAACAGAAAAGTGTGCAAAAAAGTCATTTAAAAAGATCTCTTTATTCCCCACAAATGGAAAAAGGAGGAATACAGCAGCTGTAAGCAGAAACAAAGTTTCCGAATGAATCCAAAATAAAAAGTAATGAGGAGAAATCACTAGTCAATGTAATTCAGGCCATGGATCTGAAATCAGATTTAGATGAACAATGTTCTGGCAAGCAGGATATGATACTGTGGCATTAATGTTGTGAGAAATAGTACCATGATAATGAACAAGTGAATTGCTATACCTGTGTAAGACTTTGCCATAGCAATTTTCTCATCAATCGCCGAAGTTTCTGAAGGACCTGCTTTGTAAATAAAGACAGCCATAAAAAATCACTAAGATTTTTCCATTTCCATTATGAGAGCATGCTGACCTGAATCAAGCAATTACAGAGCAAAGAATTCTTACAATGGGGGAGAGGTGTTGAACAATAGTTAAACCGCTATTAATGGTTAGCATGAACAAGTTCCAAATGCATCTACAGCCTTCTCCCTCTAATTTGTATAAAACACATACCACCCCATGTGTTTTGTGATGTACTTTCAAATTGCAATGAATTGTGCGGTTTAATATGAGAAGTCATGAGTTTTGTGCAATCCAGAAGGTTCCAGATTTTCCTTTGAACAATCCATAGATGGATGAGACATTTTCTATATGGATTTCTGCAACACTCTCTAAATGGGGCTCTCTGGAATAGAGAAGAGCTTCATTTGTTCAGAAGGCAGCAGTGCACCAAAATTCACCCATGTAATCCCACTGCTGAGCAAGTTGCATTGGCTTCCAGTAGGTTTTCAGGTGTCATTCAAGATGTTGGTTATCAACTGTTAAAGCTCAATAAAGCAGAGATTGTTTTGTAGAACCACCTGTCTCCAGTAACTTCTACCCATCCCACCAGATCTTGCTCGGGCCACCTCAATGAAACAATGCAATCCTGTTAGATCCAGGAGATACATCTTCCTTATCATGGTGTCCACTCTAAAGAACAACCTTCCTTCTGAGATCCAGATGGCTCTGATTCTGCTGGCCTTCCA
This sequence comes from Oxyrhabdium leporinum, assembly GCA_032468155.1. Taxonomy (NCBI): domain Eukaryota; kingdom Metazoa; phylum Chordata; class Lepidosauria; order Squamata; family Cyclocoridae; genus Oxyrhabdium; species Oxyrhabdium leporinum. The sequence continues at coordinate 185,081 of JANHFL010008487.1, forward strand.
GAGGGCTATGAAAACCTGGCAATTCTTAGATTTTAGGGCTGAGTTGTTGGCAGAAGCTGAAGCACGTTTGGGATTCTCCGTTTTTTGTGAGATATTTCAGCTCTTATATATATTTGCTATTAATTATATTTTTCATTCAGTCTTATATTGTTTATATTGTTGTTATCACCCAGAATTATTTGTCTCAGATGAGTGGCCATATACATTTTCTAAATAGGTGAGAAGATTATGGTGGGCATCTGTGGGAAGTATTTGTATTCAGCATCTTTTATGTGACACGGAAATACCATTAAGAATTACAGCAGTATGAAGAATTCCAAGAGTCATTTACCGCTGGATCCTAGAATGACAGCAAATCATATAGCACTCCATAACATATCAGCACCATAAAGACAAACAATAATTTAAAGCTGCCTATTCATTCAACAAACTAATCTTTGCACATAATTTCTGGAAGTCAAGCAATAGGCATAATTACAATCTATTAACTACCGTATGGTCAGCACAAGCTGTAGTTTTGAAAATTTACTTTAAATTCATGGTTTCCAATTCAGTTCAATGAACTGTATAACCCAGTTTGTCACTTCAGATAATACTAAACTGTTATTAAATTTCCTGTTGACCTGTTACCTAAATTGAACCACAATGTTTTTAATATCCTTTTTTGTCCATCCTTTAAAAATTTAATTTGATACTGAGTATATTTTGCAAATCTAGCCAATCGACATTTCCATTTTGAATGCCCTTTCATTTCTATTTGAATTCCAGATTGTTTCCAAATGCAGCAAGAAAGACAGATGACAACAATTTCCTCAGTCAGCATCACAATGCAAGGATTATACAATTGTTTTCTTGGGCGTAATTATTATTCAACAATCTTTTTTCTTCTGTATATAAAAATGGACTTTTAACCAACTATCAATCTCATGACAAATCCCATCAACAGAGAAAACTAATGCTGTGATGAAATATAAAGGCAGGAAGATTCTCCAGTGTCATCAAGACAGTAATCAAGATGGAGTACAGTCTTCTGGCGATACTGTTGGGACCATTTATTAGTGATTCATATATTTGTACATAGTGTCCATTTCTCCAAGGTGACCTCTTAAATCCAAATTCAAGGCATTTTAGGAACAGTAATGAATTTTCAATCAGGTATGCCTTGCCTGTGAAGGGCTTCTTTATGCCCTTTTTCAAATATCGTATTTTTCAGAGTACAAGGCGCTCCGAAGTATAAGATGCACCTAGATTTTGGGCAAGAAAACAAGAAAAAAAAATCTGCCTCTGCCTCCCAGCAATTTGCCTCCTTGCAGCAAACAGCAAACAGCCTGGTC
>JANHFL010008487.1:236692-260447 GCA_032468155.1 Oxyrhabdium leporinum
TAATTATTCCTGAAGTGGTGTGTGTGTAAAAGGCAGCACTGATCACTGATCATAACAGCACAAGAACAGGCACTAAGTACCAGATCCATAGAAGCAGAGATTTACCACACTAGATAGAACCCAAGGATCAGTGTCTCTCAGTGCTAGTGCAGAAATAAAATGAGAGGGAGGATTCTTGAAGTTCAAATAGAAAATGACATCCTATTATTTCTATTCATTTTTTTAACAGAATAAAATAGAGTTGGAACAGAGATGGAAATAGAAATATTTCCTGTTGTCAAATCTTCTGGAATACCTACAGACTAATTCACATTATAATTTCAAAGGAAAATATGAAACTGTTTTTCATTCATGAATGTAATTAAGTTGATGGCATTTTAGTTATTTTGCAGATAAATCAATCAATAAAAGTCTCAAACATTTTACTATTCAAGTAATTAGGGAAAAAGAAGCCCCTTTGAGTTGGCCACGCCCAGCCAGTCACACCAATCAGCCATCCCCACCCAGCCAGTCATTAGGGCAGGGAACCCTCTGCTAAAAAATTTGAAGCCCATCCCTGCTCATAGGTACTTCTTTAAAAGGCAACTAGACTCTTGTTTTTTTCCTTAAAAATGTTTTGCTTCTCATCCAAGAAGCTTCATCAGTTCTTGAGGATGAGAAGCGAAACGTTTTCAAGGAAAAAAGAAAAGTCCAGTTGTCTTTTGAAAAAAGCACCTTTGGGACAATAAAATGAAGTATGTTACTGCCTTTCTTCACTAATACTTGTGATTTGAAATTAGCGGTTCTTCAACCAGGATAGTTATGTAAATATGGCAGGATTATATCTGGTTATAATTTTCCTTTTTTGTATCTTACTTTTTTTTCATGAAAATGAGTTCTTTATAACAGCACTGGAAAATCTATAGTAGTTTTTAGGACAGTTGTGTTAACAGAATGTAGGAAGACCAAACACTGCATCTCTTGCTGCTTTGTATCTTGTTATGTCTTTGAAAACAGGTACCTGGTGTAAACCTTCCCATCAGCCAGCTGTCCTATTTCTTCACAGCAATCCTCATCAGTGGTATTATACATGAAGTTGGCCATGGAGTGGCAGCTATTAGGTAATGCAACCCACATTTTGACTTTGTAACCAAAAAAATACATTGGCTAGATGCCTTAATTTATATGATTTCTAAATTTCTCATGTTTACATATACAGGTAGTCCTCAAGTTACAAATATAATGGAGCCTGCCAGTTACATTTGTAACCCGAGGATTCGTAGGAGTGAATTGTGTAACTTGACTATGATCACTCCCTGCTTTCGCTCATGCATTAGCTAATCGAATGTGCGAGTTGTTAAATGCACATGAGGTATCTCAGAGTGGGGAAGGCAATGGGAGCCTAGCAATGGAACAGGCCACCTGCTTCAGACCACCCAAGACCTCCCCCAACTCACTGGGATACTTTGTGCTCCCTCTCCTGGGGTCCCTACAATTGCTCCCCCCTCCCATCCTGCCCTGCCGGTTCACTTACCTTGTGAAGATCTGTCTCTGCTCCAGTATCTCTCCCACAGTTTCTTTGCAGTCTTGGCATGAAGAGTGCTTGCAAACTGATGAGACTTTGGGGCAGCGAAATCACTTGCTTCAAGTGCCTTTTGCACCATTCCAGTCTCGGCATGAAGAGCATTTGCAAGACGGCGAGATTTTGGGGCAGTGAAATTGCCTTACTTGAAGCCTCCCCTTGGCTTGTAAATGCTCTTCACACCGAGACTGGAATGGTGTGAAAGGCATTTGCAAGCTGATGGAGGCTTCAAGCAAGGCGATTTCGCTGCCCCAAAGTCTCGTTGGCTTGCAAGCCCTCTTTGGCTGGATCTGGTACAGGTCTTGGTTCGCAAAGAACAGAGGCCTAAACTACTGTAGTGTGAGACCACATGAGATCAGTAGCGCGAGATCTCGCCCTACTGATCTCACGTGATCTCGCATTACAGTATGTTAGGCCTGTTTTCTACAAACCAAGGCATGAGATCCAGGGCAAAAGGCTTTGCAAACGAAGAGGCCTTCCCTCTGTTTGCAAAGCCTTTTGCCTTGGATCTTGTACAGGCCTCAGTTCACAGAGAACAGAGGTCTAACGTATTGTGATGCAAGATGATGCGAGATCAGTAGCACATTCTCTGCAAATGCACCAGAGCAGGCAACGGAACTGACAGCTAGTTAGATCGTCATAAGGTACATGAGTCTTCACAGGCCCAATGGCTGTGGAGACCCGGGGTGGGGGGGAATAGATAGGGCGAATGTTGCAGCGCCTCTGCCATTGTTTGTAAGTGTGAATGATGGCTGTAATGCTGCAACATTTGTAACTTTGAGGCTAGGTTGTAAATTCTTGGGGGAAGGCTATGTCGTAACTTTGAACGGTCGCTAAGTGAACTGTTGTAACTCAGAGATTATCTGTATGAGAATATATGGGCTTCCAAAAAAGCAAGCAAGAAAATAAATTCTCAAAAACAAACAAAACAGAAAAGAGATAAAATGATCGAGAATCTTGGAATGACTTTCCACTCAAATGGAACTAGACCATACTTTATGAGTACAAAGTATACCTCAAATCAAATCAATCAAACCTTTATTGTCAATGCACAACATGTGTACAATGAAATTGAATGAGCTTCCCTTGGTGCAGCCCCCACACGAAATGCATCTCAAAATATGACACAAGCACCCTCAGAGTAAGTTTGCTGCTATCTCTCGATGGTGTCATGTAACTTAGCACTGTGCTAACATATGCATCAGATGGAATATAGACAGCGGTGATAACTATAACAGAAATTTCTCTAGGTAAATAAAATGGCCGACAAGTGACAGTTAAGAATTCCACATCTGGAGAATAGTGTATATAAGTAACTCTACTGTTAGTACTCCAGTCATTATGTGTGTAAATACAAAGTCCTCCACCTTTGCTTTTACGGGAGTTGCCGTTTCTGTCAAAGTGGTGTGTGGTGCAGTTAGTTAGCTCCACTGACGGGTCCGGTACTAGTGGATGAAGCCAGGTCTCCATGATAATCTCACAGCAGTCGCGAATGAGCTTATTTGCCATCATCCATAGCTCTAGTTCATCAGTTTTGTTAGCGTTGTTTAAAAAAATACTTGGTAATGATGGTCTGTGAGACTGGACACAGAATGGGGGCCCCATGCCTGCCTCCCCCTGCTTCCTCAAGCTTCTGCATGTTTGGCTCCTGCACCAGTGCCTCAACCAAGGCCAGCCGCAACAACCATGGAAAGACGGACCGAAAGGAAGCTTCCAGACACCAGCAGATTCACACGGCAAGCCGTAGAGGTTCCCCCTCCTGGAGAAGAGGGTGAGGAACCTCTGGCCAAAGGGGCTCCCCTAGAAACAGCCAGCGGAGAAGACGACCCGATGGTGAGTGGAGTCATTTGCCCTTTTGCAGTTAAAATCAAGCTAGTAGTGCCAGAGACTGGAGTGCAGGGAGAAGTAGAAGCAGTGATAGACATGGGTTGTACCAGTTGCCTAATTGGGTTCCCCATTGTCGAGCAACTGGGGATAAAAACTAAGCCCCTGGCTCACCCCATTCAGTTTGAGCAAGTAGATGGAACATTAGTAGGCGGAGCCCCTGCTACCCAAGTCACTGAGCTTGTTAGATTGGAATTGGGCCAACACCAAGAGCTCATATAAGGTTCGTGGTAGCCCCCAGGATGACCAAATTAGTCATACTGGGACGTGCCTAGTTGGGCAAATGGGCCCCCACAATCAAATGGGAAGATGTCTACAGAAAAATCATAATAGGCATTGGCCCTTTGCCACCAGTCCCTCCAGTTTGTGACCTGTCACCAGCTAGCCTCAGTTCACTTGAAGCAGCAGCTGCTGCTGCTGAAGCACTGCCTGGCTGCCCCGCAGTTCCAAAAGAATATCGAGACCTGTCTGGGGTTTTTAATGAGGAGGAATGCAACATCCTCCCACGCCATCGACCTACGGATTGTGCAATCGAGATCGAGCCAGAGGTGAAGTTACCAAAGCCAAATATGTACTCTATGACACTGGTGGAAATGACTGAATTAAGAAAATACATTGACAGCAACCTTGCTAGGGGATTCATCGAGCCCGCAAAATCAAACGTAGCAGACCCATACTATTTAAGGGGAAAAAAGATGGGATGAGACTTTGTGTTGATTTTCGTGGGATCAGCACTGTGTGCGTGCAAAACACCTACCCACTCCCCCTCATGAAGGACCGGTTGAATCACCTATCAAAAGGAAAAGTATTCACCAAACTAGACTTAAAAGAAGCGTATTACAGAGTACACATTCGGGAGGGGGAGGAATGGAAAACGGTTTTCAACTGCCCGCTGGGGAGCTTCCAATTCTGAGTCATGTCATTTGGGCTCCAGGGGGACCCCCAGTTTTTATGCAACTAATTAATGAGGTGCTACATGAGCACCTATATAAGAGAGTTCTAGTTTACCTAGATGACATTCTTATATTCAGCGAGACGCTAGAAGAACATGTTAAACTAGTATGACAGGTGCTGAAAAAATTACTAGGAGCAAAACTATGCGAAGCTGTCAAAATGCGATCCAGGAAAAGTGAGAGCCATGCTGCACTGACAACCCCCTTGCATTCGCAAATAATTGGAAAACTTTTTGGGGTTTGCCAATTTCTATTGTCAGTTCATTCCAGTCTTTGCAGAGGTATCTCTCCCCTTAACAGAATTGTTGAAAACTGGGCCCTCTCCTGCAAAGCCGCGACCGACCCATCCATTGTCTTAGACATTAGAATGCCAGAAAGTGTTCGAAAATTTAAAGCACCTCTTCACTGAGGAGCCCATCCTCCAACATCCAGACCCAGGCAGACCATTTGTCGTACAGGCAGATGCCAGTGATGTAGCCGTGGCAGCGGTGCTCCTTCAAAAGAACCCTCAAGATAAACTGCTACCTTGCACATATGTGTCCAAGAAACTAACGGAGACAGAGCGAAGGTGGGCAGTGTGGGAAAAAGAAGCCTTTGCGGTCCGATGGGCTCTTTTGACATGGAGACATTTCCTAGAAGAGGCTAAGGAATCGTTCGAGGTTTGGATCATAAAAACCTTGAAGCCCTGAAAACCCCTCAGAAACCTCCTCCTAAGCAATTTCGTTGGGCTCAGTATTCTAAACATTTCAACTTCCAACTTAAATACATCCCGGAAGGGGGGGGGAGAATTTATTAGTTGACGTGTTGTCAAGAAAGCCCCAGTATGACAGCTGTCAAGAAGAGGTCACCCATGCTATGATTTCTGACGCTCAGCCAGCAGCCCAAGTCACCAAAAGGGCCCAAGCAAAAAGTAGAGCCAAGGCCCCAGAAGAGAAGTTGACTGCTGATTTAAAAGCAGCACTGTCAACTGACACATGGTTCACAGAGAACTGGGAGACCCTAACTTCGAGGGAGGGGCTAGCATGGAAGGGATCCAAACTCTATGTACCCAAAAGTTTAAGGCTGTTGGTACTATGAAAGAGTCATGATTCAAGGCTAGGTGGCCACTTTGGATTCCTAAAGACCCTGCACTTAACTAGGAGGCAATTTTGGTGGCCAAAAATGAAAGCTGACATAGAAGATTATGTCAAAAGCTGCTCCATTTGTGCTACTATGAAAATGAGACCAGGGAAACCTGGTCTTCTCCAGAAAGTGGCAGAACCTAGCAAACCCTGGGAAGAGATCGCAATGGATTTTATAGTTGAACTCCCGGAAAGTGAGGGGAACACAGTGATTTGGACTGCAATCAATTTATTTTCTAAGCAAGCTCATTTCACCGCTTGCTCTGGATTACCCTCTACAAGAAACTGGCCAAGTTATTTGGGAAGCAAATATATTGCCTTCATGGAGTGCTGCACCGGATCATATCTGACAGAGGGGTCCAATTTACTGCCACATTTTGGAGGGAGTTCCTGAGGTCCATTGGGTGATCTCAGGGGCTTAGCTTGGCTTTCCATCTGAGTACGAACAGAACCGCGGAACGTACGAACGCCATGCTGGAACAGTACATCAGATGTTATCTCAATTACCAACAAGAGAATTGGGCTGACTTGTTACCATTTGCGGAAGTGGCTTATAACAATGCAGTACACAGTAGCACCAAATTAACTCCTTTCCAAATTACCAGTGGCATGGAATTAATTCCTATGCCTGAACTGCCCATAGAGCCCCTCCTCCTCCATGTCTTTAACTGAATGGATGGATTCTTTGAAGAGGGGTTGGGAAAGCACGAAGAAAGCCTTAGTTGAAGTTGCTGCGGAATATAAAAAGCAAGCGGGTAGGCATAGATCTCTTCAGCCGCCTTTCCGTGCAGGAGATATTTGTCAACGTACAGTCTATTTGTCAGCTAAATATCTTAGGCTACAATTGCCTAGTAAGAAATTATCCTAGTCTCAGAGTTCTGATTTGCTTGGGTTCATTAGTCGGAGCATTGACATTTTCCAGTTATCTTCCCAGATATTGATGTTAGGCTCATTAGTCTGTAGTTTCCTGGGTCTGTTGTTTTTTTTTCCTTTTTTTGAAGATAGGAACCATATCAGCTCTTTTCCAGTCTTCTGGTAGTTCCCGAGTGCTGCAGCATTTTTTAAATATATGGTACAGTGACTCTGTGCCAACTCTTTTAGAACTCTGGGATGTAATACATCAGGTCCCGGTGATTTATATTAATCAAGATCAGACAGGTGTTCTCTTATGTTTCCACCCCCCCCTTATTTTAACTTTTATTTCTAGTCTTTTACAGTTATTATTTTTGGTAGGTTGGACTTTAGTTTCTTTTTGCATGAAGACCGATGCAAAGAATGAGTTAAGCAGCTCTGCTTTCTCTCTGCTATCTGTTACTTCCTTGCCGCCTTCTCTCTTTAGTGGACCAACTGTTCCCTTGATTTTTGTTCATGTTATTTATATGTTGAAAGAAACTTTTTAAAAATTATCTTTGACTTTTGTTGCGTTTGTTTATTCTGAGCCTTAGCTTTCCTGACTTCGTCTTTGCAGATTCTGGCTATCTGCTGATATTCTGCCTTAGTTATGTGTCCCTCTTTCCATTTTTTGTACTTGTCCTTTTTGCCTTTCAGTTTATCAAAGAGATCTTTGTGCAGCCAATCCAAGACATCTTGGATTTCTTGTTTTTCTTATTTAGTGGTATTGTGTTCGTCTGGGTTTTTATGATTATATGTTTTCCAAGGAATCTTTCCCAAGTTCTCTCCGAGTTTGTTAAAATCAGCTCTTTTACAATCTAAGACTCTGCTATCATTGTGTTCTATTGCCTGTATTTGCACTGAGTTGAATTCTAGTATGACGTGGTCACTTTCATCCAAGGTTTCTGCAGTTTCAGCTCCCTCTTTCTCTTCTTTGTTTATGAGAATTAAGTCCATATGGCTGTCCCACTAGTTCCTTCCTCTACCTTTTGGACAACAAAGTTGCCATCTAGGTTGGTCAGGGCTCTATTCGATTTCTCACAGTGCAGAAATTTTGATGTCAGAGTAATTAAAGTCCCCCATTGTTGTAGTGTGTTTTCTACCATATTTTCCTAAAAATACAACCTACCCCAAAAACAAGCCATAGCCCAATTGATACACCTGCACCTAATATAAGCCCCACCCAAAAAATAAGCCCTAGTTAAGCCCACCCACCATCTTGTTGCACAAGGTGGGGCTAGGCACAGGCGTAAAAATCAAGCTAGGGCAGGGCTGGGGGTGGACCTGTGTCCCACACTTGGTTACCTTAGGACCTCCGCAGCCAGGCTTTCCATATCTCAACACCTGTCACACTGCTGCCTGACTTCTGCAGCTGCTTGCGGCTAGATGCCATATGGTGTATCGCACTGGTATAGCTGCTCACACGTGGCTCATCATATCGTTGCCACTGCTTGCGGCAGAACGCCACAAGGCTTGTCCCTCCAGTGCTGATGCTCGTGGCAAGACAGTGCAAGGCTCGTTGCGCTGGTGCCACTGCTTACATGTGCAATGGCAGAACACACCATGGAACCTTCTGTTGTGAGTGGCGGCACTGGCACGATGAGCCACGCGGCAACTGGCCGCGAGCAGATGCGAGTACATTATTTTTTCTGCTTGGTTGGGTGGCCTATAGTCAGTGGTGGGCTGCAACCGGTTCCAACAACTGGTTCTGTGAGCACACGCTTTGTGTGAGCGCATGCGCAGCATTAAAAAAACACTAATTTGAACCTCTACAGGGCAGCCCCGATAAGCAGAACACCTGAGGCGCGCAAAATCCATTGTGCACGCGAATCAGCTGAACTGAAACAGATGGAAATCTAGGACAGGATAGGGTGGGTGTGGGTGGGCAGGGCCAGCTGACCGTTGGAACTACCAGTTCACTAGAACCGGTCCGAATCGGCAGCAGCCCACCACTGCCTGTAGTATATATCTGTAGCGATGTCATTTTTTTTCTGTTATATTGACTTGTATGCATTTAAGGAGGTTTTCGTCTTTTATTTTGTGCATTTCTGTAGTAATATAGTCATATTTTACATATAGTACAACTCCACCTCCTCTTTTATGGGGTCTGGTTTTTTTGAACAGTTTACATCCTTCTATCAGTATGTTTTAGTCATGGGTTTCATCCCACCAAGTTTCTGTAATTCCAACTATATCATATCTACCATCATGTATTAATAATTCAAGTTCACCCTGTTTGTTCCCCAAACTTTGTGCATTTGAGATCTTTATGTCTGACTCTGGGTATGCTTCCTATGTCTCCTATTTGGTGCTTGAGTTTGTCTTCCTTCCCATCCCTCCTTACCTCATTATTTGATTTGTTTTCTAGGGGTTTTTGCTTGGAATTAGGTCCTGAAGATTCTAAAGATTGGTCACCCTCCCCCCTCAATTTTAGTTTAAAGCCCTCCTGATAAGTTGGGACAGTCATTTTCCAAAAGCATTCTTCCCAGTTTTTGTGAGGTGGAGCCCATCCCTTGCCAAAAGCCCATTGTGGAGATAGTGCAGACCATGGTCCAGGAATCCAAAGTTCTTTTGGTGACACCAACCCTTTAGCCAGTTATTCACTTCTAGAATCCTTTGTTCTCTTACTGGATGTTGTCTTTTGCTGGCAGTACAGATGAAAAAACCTCTAGTGCACCTAAGTCCTTAATTTTTTTGGCTAGCTGCTCATAATCACTCAATATTGTTTCAGGTCCATTTTTGTATGATTCGTGCCTTCGTGTAGAAGTAGAAAAGTGTAGTAATCTGTGGGTTTTATTATTTTGGTTATGTTCTCAGCCATATCTTTGATTTTAGCTCCAGGGAGACAACATACATCTCTGGATTGATTGTCTGTTCTGCAGACAGCTGGTTCTGTTCCCTTGAGAACTGAAACTTCTGGACTTCTGGTTTGACGTCGCGAGATCAACACAGGGGAGCAGGGCTCCGCATCCCCATGTCAAATCCTCTTCGTCAGAGTGCCTCCCAGGGGGCTAAAGTCACCCCGTAGGGGTGACATACAAAGGAGGGGTCTCCTGCAGGTAGTGGAGAGTGGCAGCTCTCCTTCTGGACCCAGGGTTTCTTCTCTCTTTGCTGAAGACGAAGACAAGGCAGCCATCATGGCTGCCGTGAATCTGGGGCAGCCGAAGAAATGGAGACTGTGCTGGAGTGGTGAAAGTGGACAGTGATTAGAGCTGGGTGAGGTGGTTTTTAGATTTTGTCTAGGATTTACCCTAAAAAAAAATAAATCCGGCAAAAAAGGGTCCTTGGAATATTTTTAAGTGGCGAGACAGAGAGAAAGTGCACTCTAACAGGAAATAAGTTAAAGTTATAAAATACAGAAAGATGGGATAGATAAATCTTATTGGCATGACTTTGAATAGACATTTTAAAATGCTGGAGATCTGACTGTTTACTGAATATTTTTTGCTGAATTAACCGGAAATAAACAGTTGACAGAATAGCCTTAATGCTGAATTTCAAGCTGAAGGTGCCATCTACTGGTGAATGTATACATATCATGCTAGACTCCTTGAACAATAGAAACAACCTTGGAAAATTTTGATAAAAGCAGAAAATAACACCTGGAGGTCTGCTGCATTATCTACTGTTCTATACTTATCTACTGTATGGTCACCAGAGAATTAACCTTGAAAACCTGGAGGCTACCTAATGGAATGATTTTGGAATTAACTAGCAACTTAAAAAGTGGACTTAAGGAGCTATTTGGAAAATGCCCTGGACTGTATAAATGGAACCGACTAATTCTGGGATATAAAGAACTATAACTATTATCCTCCCTGATGGACAATGTTAAGTAACTTACTGGCTTTGGGAAATTAAAAAGAGTAGACTTTGGAGCAGTGACAGATAACTGAGAGAACATTGAGTAATATTTGGACCTTTTCAATCAAGACAAGATGGCTCATCAGGAAGAATTGGAGGTACTTCAAAGAGAAACTGTGCTGGTGATCCAAAGTCTCTATAATTCTATGAGGAACTCCAGGGAGATAAAAGACCTACTACATGACATAACTGAAAAGACTGAAAATGTGCAACAAGGATTAACAAATCAAGATAATAAAATCCAGGAAACTAGGGAGATAGCTGAAAGCTTAGAGGGTATAGAACAGACTACACAACAAATAGTACAAGGAGAAAAGAAAGAGGAGATAATAAAGCTGGGTAAATTGGGAGAATATATATTAGGAGGTAGAAAAATAGAACTGGATAAATTAAAAGATACTCTTGGGAAAAAGGCAGAGGATTTGGCAGACCCGAGGGTGGATTGGCAGCAAAAAATAGTGGTGATGGAAATGATGGCTGGGCTGAATACAAACTATGTAGATAAAGACCCAAGGGAGGATTATGGGAGGTGTGCTAAAAAGAGAAATGCAACTTCTAAGAGGATGAGAGATGACGGATAGAGGATTCTTTTTTTTCTTTTTTCTTTTTTCTTTTTTTTTAAAAAACAAGATTGGCTGTATTAAGAATTAGAATAGATTAAGAGATTAGGAATAAGGGGAATATTGTTATACATATTTTTGCATAATACATTTAAAGTGAAAGATAGAGGTTAAGATCAGATTTTGAAAAAGGGTGTTATCAGGTATGCTTAAGAACAATGGTATTACTATTAGAAGGATGTAGCAAATATTGAATAACTGAAGAATGAAGGATTATGTGCTGATATAAATATGCATAATAACATTAGAACTACGTAAGTTTGATTAATGTAGTAATTCTCATTTGTATCAAAATAAGATTGGCTGTATTAAGTGATTAGGAATGGGGCAATATTGTTATACATATTTTGCATAATACATTTAAAGTGAAAAATAAAGGTTAAGATTAGACTTTGAAAAAGGATGTTATCAGGTATGCTGAAGAATAATGTTAATATTATAGAAGGGTGTAGCAAATACTGAACAACTGAAGAATGAAGGATTATGCGCTGATATAAATATGTATAACATTAGAACCATATAAGTTTGATTAATGTAGTAATTCTCATTTGAATCAATATCATTTCTGTATCAACATGAATGAAACTCAGAGGCCATACTGTCCATGTAATAATATTGATGTATCTTTAAAAAATAAAAAACTTGACAAAAAAAAATAAAAACAATCAGCTAACATCTCACCCTAAGCCATTTTAATATATGGTTTTTAAGTAATCCACCATGTCCAGATTGACACATAATGCCAAGTCACAAGTTAAGATTTTTAAACCACAAAAGTTGGAAGCCAAGCCAAAAGTAAGGAAACCATATTAAGGCTCTAGAAAATGTTTGAACATACCGCTGGGCTAAACATTAGAATCTTATGCAAATCATTGAGAATTTTGTAGGAAGAAGATCCAATTAAGACATCGAATGCCTATGAACCAAGAGCCCAGAAAGTCACAGAGGATCAGAAAACAGAGCTAAGTTTAACTAATCAGTCTGACTTCTGCAACACTACACACTGATGCATTTCTCAGCTGTTTTAGTTTTACATACCACATTTCACCAGGCCAATTACAAATCAAGCAGGTGCATTTTACAATGTGCAAAGTTTTGTTAGCGTCTAGATTTGTACTTGTAGGTCTTAGCAGGTTATAGATAGCATAAATATATCCTGCTTGCTTATAGTTCATTCTACTGTGCGATCTCAAAGGGTAAATTTAGTAACTACTGTAGATTAAGTGAATTGTACAAACGCAGCCACCAGATGACTGCTGAGATCATGCAATGGGATTGTAACATACTTCCCCCGCACTGAATGCCATTTCATGCTAATCTAGTGAGCTGGCAGACCAAAAATAAGACTTCTTAGTGGAGACCCTTAAATTTCTGGGATTCTCTCACTGATGAGAGACATCTGATAGTATTGGCCTGTCTTTTTGAATATCGTTGTTATATTATCCCAGGCCTCATTAGTTCCAATGTTTTTATTGCAAATCATTCATCAAATAAATTCAACTTTCTGGTATTTTTAGGTGGTCATTTTAAGGTTTTATCAACTGATTTTATTGACTGATGACTTCAGTGTTGAACTATTTTTAGTTTGCATTGTTAACTACCAGAAGCAAAGCTTCCATGTAATAGACGATTTGAGTGGAGGGGATGTCCATTTTTCTCAACGATTAAATGAGAGAGTACATCAGTCGTGGTAGATGTCAGCAAGCAAACAAGACAGATCATTCTCATCGTTTATGTGATGTGTGTAATAGCATATTTAGGTAAATGATACATCACTGCATACTGTCTGCAATCATGCAAAATTATGCAAATGGTGTAAATTCAGGGAAAAAATGTTTCTCTTACATCCATAGTCTATTGAGCTGAAGTTCATATTTATTCAAAAGGTGCACTTATCTAAAAGGAAGGCTATTTTGACTTTAAGACAACATCTCTCAAGAGAAAATGAGATGGGAAAATCATATTTTATTCCAAAATCTATATGTCATATTTATTGTATTCTCAAGGATTATATCATAATCTTTTTAAAAAAATAAATTATCTGGAGGAATGGGAAAAACTAGCTGTCCACTCAAATATAAAATGTGACTGTCCTTCACTTTGAGAAAAGTTCTTTTGGAAGATAGGTTAAAATATTAGACAAATACAAGTGATATTTGGAGAAATCCTTGAAGTATCTACTTCAGACGAAAGACTTAAAAGACTTGAGCCGTGGTGGCGCAGTGGTTAGAATGCAGTACTGCAGGCTATTTCTGCTGACTGCTGGTTGCCTGCAGTTCGATTCCCACTAGCTTAAGGTTGACTCAGCCTTCCATCCTTCTGAGGTTGGTAAAATGAGGACCCAGATTGTTGGGGGCAATATGCTGTCTTTGTAAACTACTTAGAGAGGGTTGTAAAGCATTGTGAAGCAGTATATAGGTCTAAGCGCTATTGCTATTAAACATAGGTGATAAAGTAGTCTAACACCCCTACAGATACCCACTGCTGCAACCTGATGTGTATTCCTAAAGAGAAATACCTTGTAACTGTGAATTTGATCTTGTCCGCCACGGCTAATATCCTCTCCAGATTCTGAGAGCCGAACGTGCAAGGTTTCCGGAATGGGATTCCTGGTGGCAACCCTTCTATGATCACTGAACCCGGATTGCTTTTGATACGCTTGTATGGCACTTGGACTGGGTATTTGATGCCCAAAGCCTCACCTGAAAGGAAGATAGCATGAGGAAGGAGTTAAATCTTTTGCCACCCAGGATTTTGTTCTTGTTCAGCTTTGAAGAACACTAAGCCAGCTTGGAAAAGACAAGAGAAACTCATTTGGTTCAAAGGTGAGTGCAAATGTGTCTGTCTTTCAAGCCTCCCATGTCAGATGGGACACCAGAAGAATTTAGCTATTGAAATATCTATTTTTCTTAATTTCATCATGCGGTTCCTATGAAAAGTGCTTGTTAAAGGAAAGTGCCAAAAAACAGGTGTCTACAGTTTTGTCTACTGTAGAGAAACGACAATGGCAAGGATCACTCTCCCAAAGACTGTATGCTTTTATGCATGCATTAAGAAAAAAAAATCAATCAAAAGGTCATGCAGATGCTTGTCTGTAAGTCTGCAAACTAAGGACAAGTTTCACACATACGACGTCATAGATTATACTTTGCTCTGTCCTGCCCAGTTCTCCTACCAACTGGGGCCTAATGCCACACAAAACTCCCCACCAATGGGCTCTGTCAAGGTTCTCGCTAGGCATATTATATGAACTCCAGCTATACAAGTGAAAGCTTACTCTTGAATGCCTGTAGGCTCCAAAGGATCTGTGTCTCCTACTTTCATTTTTTGAACTTTCCTGTAGAGCTGGATTTAGTCCCTTACCCCTGAAATAAACCATATCCTCCTTTGGGGCCGTAACAGGGTGGATGATATATCCTTTCAAATTACAATTCCTCATTTTGCAGGCAAACCATAGTTAACCCAAACTGCCAACAACGATTTGCTCAAAGCAGGAAATGTCTGTTGGAGACCACAGAAAGCTTGGCTCTCATTTATCACACCCAGGTTGGAAGAACTAAAAAATGTCTAGGCTTGGTCAATGGCCATTTCCCCAGAGAATCTAAAGTTTGATGATTTTATGGCTACGGACACGAGCAGGAAATGCACTGAATTGTTCTAAAAATTGGCCAGAAGAAGAGAGACACATTTAAGAATGACTCAATTCAAAACATCTCTTAAGACATGTAGAGTTTCTTTTTTAAATGTTTATATTTTAATCCAATCTATTTTGCAGGCATCTGAACATTAAGCAAGACCAGTAAAACATCACCTTTACCTAAACTCCATAGGTTATGGATCCTTTAAGAAAAGATGTGAGTAGCCACATCTCCTGGGTGGTTTAATTAGTTTTCCTTGTAAAGGTTTGGACTGGATGATCCTTAGTGTCTCTTCCAAGTCTGCAATTCTAAGATTCTATCATTCTATGACTGCTAACAGCCAGTCATTTTCTCAGATTAATGACTCCTCTTTCTGCCTGCTAGTGGCTTTATGGAAAAACACTTACCATACTTCTTGTTGAACAGATCTTGAACCTGTTCCCTGAGTGTATTTGCAATGTCTATTCTTGACAGCCGAGTATCATAATTTTCTGTAAAGAAAGATGGAAACCATAATAGAATCTGTCCTACTAGACGACAGGTTTTGTCAAACACAAAGAAGATCTAAATACAAATTACAATGTATTGGACTCTCCAAAGACTGTGCTTGAAAGGCTGGACATCAGATTTTCTGTGCTGGTTGATTTTAACTTTGTAATATTTTAAAAATTAAGAAAAACATTGGGGAGGGGGAATACAAAAAACACCTATTTCAGCTTTAATATAGCACAGAAAAAATCTTTTAAAAGGAGAATCAGCATAATTGGACTTCAATTGTTAAAAGTGAAGAAGATTCTTGGATGAGAACTGAGACTTTTCAAAGAAAAACACAGGAAAGTACAGTTGCCTTTTGGGAAAACACCTTTGGGATAACCATGACCTGGATGATTGGAATCTCCATAGACAACTGTACTGCAAAGTAATAAAAAGTTTTAACATTGTTATTTATACATGTTTATTTTCATTTATTAGCAAAAATGAAATACATGAGCACCAGATAAACTTAAGCTTAAACGAAGCAAACTAGGTCTTCTCTGCCAAGTAGAATTGGGATTCATTAAAACCCACCATTTGAATGCTAAGGAAGGGACAGGAAACAATGGTTTGCTCCATTGGAAATGTGAGCAGGGAATAATTTTTTCCTCCTTATTTCCTTCTTATTTTTAAGATTAAAAAGTGCCATGCCAAGATCTTTCACTTTCAGCAAACACTTTTTTCAACTTTAAACTTTTTTGATAGTTTCCTGCTGACTTTTTGTTGTTCTGAGATTAGATTTGCAATGTGCCCAAGAGTTTTGCCACTTGAGTGGCATAGAAAGCTGTATCATTAAAATCAACAGAGTAAGTGGGGAAAGACTTTTGGCAATTAGGTAAAGATGTTAATATAATAAATATGAAAATAGGTCTAGTTCTTCCTTAGACGGCAAACATATATTTAAATATCAGTCCATAACAGATGGGAACTCAGACAAAAGAAAATACCCTCATGCAAAATAATTACATCCCCAAGTATAGATTAGCATGTGAAAAGTACAGCTAGATAAATACTGTCCTTTCTCAGATAACTAAGTTTTCCACTTGCAGATTGGTTTATTATTTTCTTTGAGTGGAGCCATATTTAGTCAAGGAACCTTTATTTGAAACATAGAAGAAATATAATACAATCTGTCTCAAGCTAAATTTTGTAAACAAAGCACATCATCTCCACCAACAAGGCAACAGCTGCACATGTCTACAAACTTTTTGGAAGAATGGCAAATCCTACTGATTGGCAATCCAGTGGGAATGCCTTAAAGAGACAACAGCGCTGACATGCAGAATACTACCCTGCAAGTTACACAATCAATTGAAGCCATCATGTCCCAAAAGGGATGGGGTGTCAAAAAAGTCAAAATGACATCCACAAATCCTACCTCATCCCCGTTCTCACCTTGAAATCCTGGTCTTTTTATAGGTTCCTCAATGGGCTCAATGGAGACTCTATCATTGGCTGCCAACACAAGGAAAAGCTGTTTAGATTTGTTTTCACTTTTTATTTTCCATCTTAAAGTTTAGGTAGTATCAGAGGGGATATTCAACTGGTTCAGACCGGTTCAGATGAACCGGTATCTAAGATGATCAGTTGGCCACACCCACCGCCCCTGCTCTATCCTGTCCTTTATTTCCTGCTTTGTAGCTCATCTCGATCGTGTGGCACAGCTGATTCCCGCCCCCTTGCTGTTCTACTGACCGTTGCTGACTTGGAAGGTAAGCAGCTGAGTTTCGAAATGCTCCATTTTCAGCACTGCGTGCAAGCGCCTTAGGCGTGTGCTCGTGTGAAGTGTGTGTGCGCGCTCAAAGCGCGCGCTCACCAAACCGGTTGTTAAACCGGCAGCATCCCACCACTGGGTATTATCCATACGGCACCTGCATGCAGTAGGGTACCCGTGATACCTCCAGACTGTTTCCAACACTGATTATGTTTTCAAACCCTAGAAAGGGTTGAAAACTTTACAAGATCACCAAATCATATGAGATTTCAGTGCTGGCTTAAAATTCTAGATAAGAACAGGGTCATTTTTTTGGGATTCACAGAGAATGCCAAAAATCTCACGGGGTTTTAGGGGGCTCACCTGAGATCATAATCTTTTCACCTGAAATTACACCAGGGTGAGGTTGCCAAATTCTTGCAACACTTGGCAATTTGAGGATTGATTATGTGCCATCAAGTCATTATTGATTCTCAGCTACCGCAGATTTTCTCCATCGGCAATTTGAGGCGCTCTTGATAAGTTTAATGCTAACCTTTTATTCTATCTATGTCTCTACATTTGTGCTGAATGCTTCTTCGAGATCTATATATTTTTAAAGCAGAAAATGACGTTAGAGAGCTAGTTTGGCCTAGTGGTTAAGGCACCAGCTAGAAAGCAGGAGACAGTAAGTTCAAGTCTGTCCTTAGCCATGAAAGTCAGCTGGGTGACCCTGCCTCAAGTCACTCTCTCTTAGCCCACCCCACCTCACAGGGTTGTCGCTGTGGGGAAAAATAGGAGGAGAAAGGTTTGTTGGATATGTTTACCGCCTTGAGTTATTTGTAAAAATAATAATGGCGGGATACAAATAAATCAATTAAAATAAAAAAATATTAAATGATCTTCAATGTCTGGATAAAACCCTTTTGTTTCTTTTTTGCTTTGCA
Organism: Oxyrhabdium leporinum; assembly: GCA_032468155.1. Classification (NCBI taxonomy): domain Eukaryota; kingdom Metazoa; phylum Chordata; class Lepidosauria; order Squamata; family Cyclocoridae; genus Oxyrhabdium; species Oxyrhabdium leporinum. Next base: position 254,399 of record JANHFL010008487.1, read on the forward strand.
TTTGGTTAAAATAAATCAACACAGCCTTGTGGGTGGCTGTAATTCTTTTACATATCAAAGTTTTAATGTAGTGATAATAGTATTTCTTGCTCTTGTTTTCTTTTGTTACCTCTTTAGTAATCTGGATTCAAAGGTGAAAAGGTACTTTGGTCCATGCAGGGAGCACTCCATGGTGCTAATATACATGCCATGTATTATATATCATGCATATATAACCACATGGATTCCAATGCCGATCTAGGCTAATATTTCATGCTTATGAGGAAAAAGATTCTAATGAACAAAAAATGTAGGCCATAGTACACTTGCCCATTTTTCAGTTGACAAGATTCTCTTGATTCCTTCAAAGACAATAATCAACCGCTAGGAATCCACACATCCTTACCTATTGCTCCTGAGCTATCTGAGGTCATTTCTTTCATTCCTTCTGTAAGAAGTTCTGGCCTGAAAGACATTGTCAGAGAAATACTGTATTAAGGTCAATGGTTTTTGCACTGGCTGGTAGCAGCAGCAGCTTTCTGGGTTTACAGACAAAGAATATTTCTCAGTTCTACCTGGGCGTTTAAGGGATAGAAGCTGGACCCTCTGAAAACACTTTGCTATTTTGCCTTCCTATTAAAGGCCTTATTCCATCAGATGATTGTCTCTAAGCAGAATGGAATATTCCTTTTTTTTAGACCAAGAATTATATAGATTGTAACCCAAGAGGTCATTAAATAACTCACAGACAGCTAAATTTAATTCATCTTTAAATCTAATCCAAATTAAATGCAACCAATTAAACAGGCTCAATGGGATTACTTCCATAAATTTTATCACCTTTTTTTTCTTTTTGTTTCATTGAAAATTAATATTTGGCAGAAATTTTAAAGGGATGCTCTATCAGGTATATCTAAAAGAACTCATGGAGACAACATTCTGCAATTAGAAACAGGCAAGATTATAAGATTAAGATTTTAGTTAGAGAGAAAAACATTGAATAATCTCAAGGCTCAAACTTAGAAACAACTGCTAGATTTTTTCCTGTTGCAGATTTTTCAGGCAGCACACAGCAAACATATTCATGCTATTATGAACTCTGGCAAGCATAATATAGTTTCAGAAACTATACATTTGAAGCTTCAGGATTTGGGAGCTGGTAGAAATATCTTCCTGCCCAAAGTGGAAAATATATATTGCCTTATATTAAATCAAAATGCAAAACTTTCTGGTACAGTTATTTCCATACTTAAAACAGAAAATTCTGCACACATCCATTCTCATGCCCAACAATAAAACTACAGTAATAATGGAAAGTAAGCAGCAAATAATTTGCGAATATCTATATCAACAAATTCTTGCCATTGAAGAGGCTATTTTATTCTGTCTCTCAAATAAAGCCAAAACTATTACATTTTTAAAAGATCACAGTGAATTATTAACTTCCAGCAAGTATGTCTGGGAGTAGTAGATGCATGACGACCATGATATCATGCTGTCATTCTGCAAACCAACGAACAAAAGGGAGTTACATAAGACAAAGAGAAAAAAACAATTCTGGCAAAATTCACCTTACCTCTTGATAACAAACCGAATTCTGCTGCTTGCCTGAAGAATCTTCTTTAGCTTTGCAATCCCAAAACAGTTGGGCCGTCTGAGTAGGATGCCATCGGGCAAGCCTACCACAAAAAGGTCTTCTGGGTACATCAAGAATTTGGAATACGGGACTTTGACAGGCTCAGAAATTCCTATGGCTTTCGCTGCAGAGGCAAGCATGTCGCTTCAGAAAGAAACACTGCCATGGTCTCCATTAAAGAAAAGTCATGCTGGAATTGGGGAAGGAATCTGGTTTGGACTGAACTGCTAAAAGCAGAGGTCCATTGCTTAGGAGCCCCCTTAGATTTATGTTCATTAATAGAGGATCAAACCAGGTCACTGATCTCTTCCACTCAAAATCTGACTTCCTAACTAAACCAACATGGCTGTCTTGGAGTTCTTGGCATCCCACTCCACTAGCCATGATGGCTGTGGTGACTAGGGATTCTGGAAATATAATTTAGCACCATCAGCACCTTCTGCAGATGTAGACTATGGAAAGAGTCCAGTGAATCTCACAGCTCATCTAGGAACCAGTGGCTGCCAATTACAGTTTCCTTGAGACAGTTTCATAGACCCTTGAGACAGTTTCATAGACCCTGATTGTAATGATCTATCCAGAGGGCCATTAAAATCAGAGCACATGGGGGGGGGGCACTTTCAGATTTTGTGCCTAATGCCCATGCTTTTTGTATCTTGGTGAAATATTTGTGGAGAGGAACATACATACATGAAAGCTGTCACAAGGAAAAGGGAATAGATTTGTTCTCCCGAGCAACTGAGGGTAAGAAAAAAAAAATCCCTATGGGTGAAAACTTTATACAGAGGTATCCAAACTTGAATTAAGGAGGAATTTCCTGAGTGGGAGATCTATTAAGCAATGGAACAGACTGCATCGAGGAGTTGTGGGTGCTCCATCACTGAAGGTCTCACAAACAGACTGGGCAGCCTTTTGTCTGGGATGGTCTGAGGATTCCTACACTGAGCAAGAGGTGGGCCTAGAACAGTGAATTCTGGGAATTGAAGGCCATACAACTTAAACTTGCCAAGGTTGAGAAATGCTGGCCTAGAAGACTTCTAAGGCCCCTTCCAACCATATGATTCTAAGAGAAGAATTCCATAGTCTTTTTAATGTGTCTTCGGATTGGGAGGGAGCCATTAACTCTACTGAGTCCAATCCCCTCATGCAGTGCAGGATGGGATAATCACTTAACTATCCTTTGCTATCTAGCAAAAGAAAAACTTTCTAGCAATAAACGCAGCAACAAAAATTTCAAAATGACAGGTAACTGAACTCAGCATTGGGTGTGGTGGGGGTGGGATTCTTATCTTGAAAAAAAAAAGAGTGAAATATCTCACCATATCTTGCATTAAATAAAATTTCTACTTGTTTTCTCAAGTGACTTAAAACGTCACTGACGCCATCTGGAAGACAAAAATAACAAAATGCAGCGACTGCAAGAAAAGACACACTCCTACAGAGGATGAACGTATATACGTTACCATATATAGGGCAGCTCATAAATAATGCATGTTTAGTAACACTGAAAAAAACAGAAGATCAAAGCAACAGAAAATCCCAACAGTCAAACCAAGAAACTTTAAAAGGTCTGGAAAAGAGAGGAGACAGAGGGCTGCTTAAAAATGTGCCTTTCTGCATTCCTACATGAAATTAACAAATAGGAAGGGAACAGTTGGACCAATATATTGACTGGAATTAATTATTTGCTGATTTTGCACTTTTCAGAATGCTGAGGCAAAGTGCTCAGTTGTTCAATTCTATATTAGCATACCATTAAATGCTCTATTTCCCAGAAAGAAAAAGTATTCAGACACACACACACCCTCCTCCCAAAAGGGCCCCTTCATGGATTATTAGTTCATAGTAATCAAGGGTTTCTTGTATTCAAATGACTCTATGAGCTGCAGTGTTGAGAGTACTGTAGTGTAAATTCCCCAAAGAGTCATCCATTACTGGCAGCTCTTAGACAGGAAATCGGATGAAATAGGACCCACTGGAGAATGAAATGGCAACCCACTCCACTATTCTGGCAGAAAACCCCCAAATGGACATTTAAGAATCAGGATATGGTCAATGTGATCCTAGAATCTACCCATCAGGGTAGAAGGTATTCAACAAATTACAGTGGAACAATAGACAGCACCCTCCATCATGGTGCTCTCATGAGATGGCTAGCTGATGTGATCACTGGCACAGCCGAAGTTAATTCTGGAAAGATAAATATACACCATTGGTGTGTGGAATGTCAGGAGCCATAAACCAAAATAAACTTGAAGTAGAAATGTCGAGGCTGAATATAGACATTCCAGGAATCAGCAAACTGAAATGGATTGGAATGTATTACTTCTTATCATAGGAACATCAGGTCCTTCTTCTGCAGGCAAGAAAACCATTGAAGACATGGAGTAGCTATCATTATTAATAAACGAATGTGAAAAATCATGCTTGGATATACCCCTCCAAATGATAGAATGATAGTCAAATAGTCCTCGACTTACAACAGCTCATTTAGTGACAGTTTGAAGTTACAACGGCACTGAAAAAATGACTTATGACCATTTTCCCCACTTACAACCGTTGCAGCATCCCCATGGTCACGTGGTCAAAATTTGAACACTTAGCAACTGACATGTACTTATGACGGTTGCAGTGTCCCAGGGGTCAGGTGCGACCTTCTGACAAGTAAAGTCAGTGGAGAAGTCAGATTCACTTAACAATCTTGCTACTAACTTAACAACTGTGGTGATTCACTTAACTGTGATGAGAGGTTGTAAAATGGGGCAAAACTCACTTAACAATTGTCTCACTTAGCAACATAAAATTTAATCTCGATTGTGGCCATAAATCAAGGACTACCTGCAGCTTCTGGAATAATGAGAAAAGTTGGCCTCAGTTTACAAAATGAAGCCCAATGCAACATTTACAGTAAATTCAATGTTAACATAAATAACTTCTTTCTTCAACATAAAAAAATGTCCCTACATGTGAATATTATTGAATGGAGAACCCTGAAATCAAATGGACTATATAAACTGCAAACAAAGTTGCAGAAGCTGCCGTCACCAAGCAAAACCAGGACTTGATTCTGGTTTAAATCACCAACTCCTCCTTAAAAAAATCACAATAAAAGAAAAGAGGCATCCATTGCAGAGACCTTTGCAGTTACAGTATTTACACCTCGTGTTGAATTTTGTGTCTTTGGAATAATCTCCTTTTCAAATACATCCCCACCTGTTCAGAGGTAAGTAAGGGAAATATATAAAATAATATTTTGAGAAGAATTAAAAAAAACAAAATCTAAACCAAAGAAAAATATATACAAAGAGAGATTTTTGGCTATCTGCTGCTAAAGACTGGGTAGTATGAATTTGGAGAGTTTTAAAGCTCAGAAGATTTATTTATTAAATGTACATGCTGCCCATCTCATTAATAAAATGACTTGCCATTCTCCAGCTGTATAAAATAATCAGCAGAGTATTTTAAAAAGACAAATCCACTCCCCCTTTCATACTAAATGCTGGAGGCCCAAAAAAGATCCGCTGAAGGTACAGGTGATTATTTTGGTATTTTAAAAAACCAGACAAAACTCACCTTTTCCTTCCATTTGCTTCTCGTCATGCTGCAAATCAATGCTGGGCCCTTTATCTGAAAATCAGAGAAGGCTGACACTGAGCAGAACACAAACCCATAATTGGGAATAGGTGTTTTTTGAGAGAGTACTCTGTTACATTGAAAAGGGAAGTAGAGGTCACCTCTTAGAACCTCTTGGTAGTGTACCAGAAGGACGTCCTCTGGCCAGGTATGCTAACTCACGAAATTCCTCTGTGTATTCAGCCGCTGTTCTGCGCCCCTGTTTAACAACTCTGAGGCGATCGCAAGCCTTCCGATTCGCAAGAGGGTCCTCAAAATGACGGCGTAGGGCAATCATGAAACAATCAAAATCCCGCATCTCTGGGGCTTGTGCATTGTACAGTCCCACATGCCATCTCGAAGCGGCTCCGTTCATTGCAACGGTCACCACTCTAATCTTTGCCCCTTGGCTGGCAATGTCTTGTCCATACTCATCCATGAACGATCCTACGTGCGCCAGGAAATGGCTCAGTTGACTGGGGTCTCCATCAAATCTGACTCCCAGCTTCAGTATCTTTCGCTCCATCCATGGTAGCAGATACTACACCGGTAGAGGGCCCGTCGGTGGCAGAGTGGGAGGGGGCCCTGCCGCGGTGGCCACTGCTGCCAGGGGATCTGCAGTGACGGGAGGGGTAGCTGTCCCCTCATTGGGATCTGCTGTTATCCGGGACCTCCGTTCTCGGGGCTGTTCTCGTCCTCTCCTGAGGTCAAGATCTTCTAACGCCTCCACGACCAGTTGACGAATCTGGTTCTGAAATCTCCTGTCCCGAATTGGATCTGGGAAGATTTCCTCTGGGTCGGAGAGGGCTTCCATCTCTCATT
>JANHFL010008487.1:261119-271508 GCA_032468155.1 Oxyrhabdium leporinum
CCCCGGCTTTAATCGCCCCAAATCAGTGAGACCAAGCCTTCAAAACGTGTTCTTTCCAGAAAGTTTCTGATTTCTCTTACTAAGAACATTCTTCTTCATAGAGTGGACAGCATAAAATTTCCAGGCCAACCCTGCAGACCAGATTTAAGCACCCTGCAGACCAAATCCAGCCCGCAGGCCTTGAGTTTGAGACCCCTGATATAACTGCACCATTCTGGACAGCATTTACCCATTGGATCACTGTGGTCATATTTCAGCAACAGAATAAATGACCTTTGAGGGAAAGAGCCTTTTCAGTGGCAGCATCCATTTGCGCTTTCTTTTCTTGTGTAGTACCAAAATGCATGCTTTCCTGGCATCAAAAGACATTTTTATATTAAATTTTGTACAGTCTTTTTTTTTTAACAGAGGAAAACAGAAGAGAAAGCCAAAAACAAGTCTATTTAGAAAGTAGTAAGAGAGAACTTGCCACTTCAACCCAGTTTCATATCATTTTTTGGCAGTGTGGCTTTTATCACATGCATTCAAAATTCAATATATGAATAGCTTTGAGGATGTCAGCCTCAAGAAAGGATGACACAAATTCACCTAACCCAACAAGAAAAAAAACACCTGAAAGTGGCTTTATCTTTGACTCCGAAAATGGTTGTTCTTTTCATCTAAGCTCACAGATGTTTCTAGCCTATCTTTTGTTTTAATTTATCTATAGCCAAATCCCAGAATCCCAAATTGTTAACATTTGGGGGAGACCTGGAAATCAACTACACTAATGGAACCTGCTGCTTAAGGGGGAATTTACAATCTAGCATGCAGGAATGGGGGTTATTACCTGAAATGCAATTTCGGATGAAAAGAATTATTTGTTTTGCGGTTGGACAGATCTTGCCCTTAGCAAAACTCTCTTACAGATAGGCCTCGACTTACAACCATTTACCAACCATTCAGTTACAACAGCAGTAAAAAAAAAAGAAAGTGACTTACAGTTGGCTCCCAAAGTTGCCCACCCCTGCTTTAATCAAAAGTTATTGACTTGCCTTAGCCAAATATGATTTTAGCACTGCTGGAATATGCTGTGCTCCTCTGACAAAGAGAATCAACTGCATTACTGCCACTATTATTTGTATATTGAGAACTACGTAATTGTTATGTGCCCTGCATCTGGTAGAGCCATGAAAAGCTATGCTGATGTATGCACAGTATAGTACAAAACATGGCTAGGACTATATTTTAGCCAGATGTTGCAAAATAGGAAACATGATCAAAAATTGAGCATCCATCTCTAACACTTGCCTGGTTATTTGCCAGATTATATTTTGTGTTAACTCCGACAACTTGTTATATAAGTGCTTGTCATAAAGCATACTTATTATGCTTTAAAACCTGATAAGACTAGTAGTTGGCAAGCAAGTAGTTAGACCGGCCTTTTTTATACATAGCAACCACAACAGCTACCCTGTCAATATTTTGGCCATATATATGATGAATATCAGTGAACAGGGAATATAATACAGCCATTCACTATCCTTTAACAATACTATGTAGAATTTCAGAAGTAATAAAATCACTGTCTACAACTTTACTTACACCGGCCCAAACTGTGAGCAATTTGTTTATTGGACTTGATCCAATTCAAGCGGATCTTCTTGTTAGTATGGTGCCCTTTGTGAGCACAGTGCCCTAAAGTGATCTTAAGAAAGGAGAATAGTCGTAGCTCAGGGTTGAAATGAAGGGTCCTTGTGCAGCATTGATGAAGTTATCTAGTTTGGGTAATGAAATGTCTGCAAGAAAACAACCAAGCTCAGAAAGTATCAAGGACTCCCCTAAAGTGATTGTCAGGGTTCCATCGAAGTTTCTTCATCCATTCAGCACTCAGACACGATTATATCCAAGTAAGAATTTATTAGGGAAACCATGTTGGCACATCTGGGAAAAAACTGAATCTGAAGTTCCAGAGTTTTTCCCGCCCAAAAGAAATTCAAGGATCCACCTCCCGGCCATACTCAAAGATCACATACCCCAATCCTCTTTCAGCTCCAACTTATACTCTCCTCCTGGCACTCCTCTTCCAGGTGCAGGCTAATATGTCCTTGACTCTCTTGGGAAGAATTTTGTTGTGTCTACTATCCCCATTAAGCATATGTGAAACTCCCCCCCTCCTGTTTTCCCAGGCACTAGATGTGGCAGCCTCAGAGGCCTTTACAATTATGGCTTCCAAGGCTGACAGTGATCTTCTCACACTTGCGGTAAAAGTGTGAAAGGAGGCTAGAGATGAGGAGAAGCTATTAAGCACCAAGATAAGGCCAGATTCCCAGCTTATAATGCCACTATGAGCTGTTGCCAGGAGATCCTAGAAAATTCTATTTTCTTAATTTGGAGGTGTCTGTCTATACTGTTTTTTTCAGCAAATTTCTGCACAGAATGCAAAGCTGGATCTATTTTGAACTGCCTAACTAATTATTACCTAACTTCTCATTCGGAATCAAACCAAGGCTGAGGGTGCCTTGCTCTCAGCTTTTGCTTTCTTATCTGGCCCCAGGGTTGGTTGAAAGAGTTAAATATAATGATATATAATGAAATAATTTTGTAAGATGCTATTTCCAGGCCTACCCTCGGCTATTGTAGAAAATATCTGCAAAGCTATCTCAGGAAAGAGTAATTCACTTGTTATCTCTTCTCACTGCCTAACCTACCCTTGAATCTGGTTCTTCATTAACAGCGGGATTTAATTCTCAGAAGAAATTATCAAATGCTTTAATTACTAAAATGCCGTGAAAATGATCACTTCAGGTCAGCAAAACTCACTTAACAACTGTCTAGCTTAGCAACAGACATTTTGGGCTCAATTATGGTCATAAGTCGAGGACTGCCTGCAAATATTTGTAATAAACCCAGTCCTTTTATGGTCCCGTTTGCCCTTTGACGGCTGAGTGAGTAAAGGCAAAGATGTATTTGAATCAGGAGGATGCTGATAGAAGCTGACTCCATCCTTGCACTGAAATCACCATAACAATAAGCCTTCCTTTACCACGAGGCAGACGGCCTTTTGCTCTTCCTATGATAGGTTATATAGAAAATGTCTTTTCAGACTGAAAGATGCAGTACTAATTAAATAATAGAAAAAGCAATTATGGCCCTAAGCCAAATCTCATAACTGCCTGGCAGAATTACAACGATCAACAAAAACAACATCAAAAGAATATGTGAGAATTCAAAAGCTAGCATACACTTTCATGTTATTTTGATTCATCCCCCAGCTTTACATTTTGGATCAAATGAATATCTTTTTTTCTTTCATTTGAGTCCCCGAAAATGCTACGACCCAATTGCAAGTTGAAATTTCTGATGACCAGAAGCCTTCCCATGTAGCAGCAAGCTGAAGTGTTACACTTGGTGCTTATCACCGCTTCTCCGAGCACAATTCCTCTCATGGGAACTCTTCAGAGATGTCATTTATTTGGAATGACAAGTGGCGACTTGTGGCAAAGAGTGGCAAGCAATTGGCGGTGACCCCAGAGGGCGTGATCTGTTAATCAGATGGAGGAGACGTGGGTTGGCAATCAAGTGCCAGCTTTTAAATAGATGGGTGATTCAGCTCTGGCCCAAGGGACCAAATCACTTGAGGCAACAGCTCTTATTTAAAACCTGTAGCATCGTTGGTATTCAGATTATTGCTGGGACAGGAAGAATTCCAGAAGGTTCACATGTTGCTTGGAAGGTGCCTCTTAGCCCTCCAAGAAAGGGAGGTACTCCATCCCAAACAAGATGCTTAAATGGAACTGCTTATTTATTTTAGATTTTTTTAAACCCACCTTTTTATTATTTTTATAAATAATGTAAGGCGGCAAATATATCTAATACTCCTTCCTCCTTCTATTTTCCCCACAACAACCACCCTGTGAAGGGGGTTAGGCTGAGAGAGTGAGTGACTAGCCCAAGGTCACCCACCTGGCTTTCATGCATAAGGTAGGACTAGAACTCACAATCTCCTGGTGATTGGCCCCAAGCCACCCAGATGGCATTCATGCCTAAGGTAGGACTACAACTTAGTCTTCTGATGTCTAGCCTGGTGCTTAACCGTTAGACCAAACTAGCTTATCTGGTTTAGTCTGGGCCAGTAATTACACATCGACCAGTGGTTGCCAAAGCAGGGCCCCTCAATGCCTAGTCACCTGTCAGGACTTGAAGAGGCAATCACAATAAAAGAGACCAATTATCTGAAATCTTGCCAACATTCAGCCATCTTGTTTTGATAATACGGTAAAATTTCACAAAAATCCAGATTTGGTTTGAGTACCAGAGCTGGAAAAAAATTGCTAACTCCCGCCCTAGATTTTCTGAGGGCTCAGCCTGACAACCTCCAGCAACAACAAACAGAAATCAGGTTGGACAAGTCTGAAAAGATGCCGAGAAGGCCTTGGGAACTTTCTGTGTGAAATGTACTGACCTGGAACAGTGATCTGAATTATGTCCACTTCGTCTGGTTCTATTTTGATGCGTTTAATCCCTCCCGGTTCCCCTGAGGTACCTATCAAGGAAATCAGAAGAACAGTGAGAATTTGGAACAGAAGAGAGAGAGAGAAAAGGAGAAAGAGAAAGAGAGAGAGAGAGAGATGCTTAGATAAATAAGACCATAAAATCTGTAACAAAAAATTATTGTTTATCATCTTTTTCTCCTTTTGTTTACTATTGTGATACTTAAAGCAGTATCATCAATTAAAAATAATGAGTTGGGCCATTTATTCTTCTCTCTCAGTCTCCCTTATTTATTTGTAACTTTGTATACCTTCTTATTTTTAAAACACCTAAAATAGTTTATAATAAAGGCTGAAGATCTCAGACAGGAGCGCTTCCAAGTCCATTTTGGAGATGCCAAGGATTGAACCTAGATCTTTAGTACAGAAGCATATTTATTTATTAAATGAATTTATAATGTTTATTTATAGTGTTGTATTTACTGAAGGGAACTCTAGTACATATGCTCTGCAACTGAGTTAATCCCTCTTCTGTACAAAAAAATTATAGTCCTCATAGTGCTGAACAAAGGATTTATATAAACAGGAATGCAGAAGCTGCCTTTCATAGGTTTAGGATCATAGCAATTTACAAAAGCTGCCTATAGTTCCTACTAGGAGCCTTACTTATCTCTTCCTGAACATATACAAACTGAATCTGGAATCCCAACCCATATATCAAGTTCAAGTAGGGCAAGGGTATATATCAAGGGTATATCTAGGACAAGAAGCTCCTCTAAGCTCAAACTTTTTTAGAATTCTTCTCCATAATAGTCATGAGGATCAGAATCTTTGTTCTAGGCAAAAGCAATTTTTGGCATTTTTAAAGAGAATCTTAATCTTAATCTTATTGGTTACTTACTACCTTAATGGACTTAATACATATACTAAGGCACACATGTTTATAGACATATGATTTGTGAGCTTGGCAACTATATAAATTGGGATGAATAAATAAATAGATCACAGTACATAATTCATGACATTAAATAATGAAAACTACAGCAACTCTACATAATTAATTCAATGTTATGTTCAAATGCAGACAGTCTTTACTATCTTCTCCTTACCATTACTTGAACAAAGCAGTGATTGCTGGTGACTTACCTGGTTCACAGTCTCCAGAGATGAGGCATTTTTCAGACCTAGCAAATGAAAGCAGGATCAAGCAGGTTTTGTGATTTACAGATTACAGGTAGTCCTCAACTTACAACCATTCGTTTAATGACCATTTGAAATTACAACAGCACTGAGAAAGTAACGTATGACCATTTTCCACACTTATAACTGTTGCAGCAACCCCATGGTCACGTGATGCTTGGCAACTGGTTCATATTTGTGACTGTTGCAACATCATGGGGTCAAGTGATCCCCTTTTGTGACCTTCTGACAAGCAAAGTCAATGGGGAAGCCAGATTCACTTAACAACTGGGGCACTAATTTAACAACTGCTGTAATTCACTTAACAATTGTGGCAACAAAGGTTGCAAACTGGGACAAAACTCACTTAACAATATCTTACTTAGCAACATAAATTTTGGGCTCAATTTTGGTCATAAGTCGAGGATTTGGTTTGGTTCAGTATGTTGCATTCTTTTCATTCTTTTTGCATTCTACATTCTTCTAAGTATCCTTTGGATCTGGAATCTGTCAGTCACATAAAATATTCAAGGCTGGAGGATGGGATCATTTGGATAAATAGGATCATCCTATTTCTATCAACCCTTTAATCTTTCCTTCACATCCTTCTCAAAAAAATAAAGTCTTCTAAGATAGAAGAATACTTCCTGTGCTAAACTGCAATGAATCTTTGGCTATATTACTATAGTACCTTGTCTTTATGCTTGGCAAGCTGAGATGTGAAATTGATTTATTTTATGAAAGATCAATAGAACTGAAAAGGCAATAAATCTATATAAATGTCCCTGTTCAGTGGTTATGGAATCATGTCTTTCTCTTAACTTAATCATATCACAGGGCCGCTGTATCAACAAAACAGCTTTCTGGAAAAAAGTGAGACTAAAATTTAAGTAATACGGATGAACATCTAGTGTAATTCTTTTCTTGATTTTATCTAGAACAAGGCTGCCAAATCTAAATTGACAAGATGACCACTGGATGGCAGCAAAGAGGAGATGGTTGTATTTGCTGCCATCTAGTGACTGTCTAGGAAAACAACCTGATCATAGAAAACAACAAGATGGTGATAGAGTATCACCAGAAAGATTTTTCTAAGAAACACAGATATAGGACAACAAAGAAAGAATACATTTAATCAAATAACAAGTATTTCTGCTTTACAGTTCATGTTTTTAATAAAGTCATTGGAATCCCAATTACTTTCCATATAATGGCTTGATATATTTCTTAATAGTATAATCAAAGTGTGTAACTCTTGTCCCAATATATCATGATGGCTGCTGAACTAGTTGGTTTAAAAAGTAATGTAATAATGGGAGAATTGTATAAATATGTATCACCTATATTAACTAAACTATAACCTCCATGTTCAGAGGCAGTATTATCAGCTACATATCCCATCAATGATACACCATGGTCTTCATGCTCCATCATTTAAACAAGATAAAAATGAGCTTACCTGTGATTAGCTTGAGAAGTCCCTGCTAAATCAAGAAATGCCATTCTATGTGGTTCAGGGGAAACTTCCCCAGAGGGGCTTGATGGCTCAATCTTGGTTGCATCTTTGGTAAATTTATTTCCTGGTAGTGAGGATTGGGCAGCATGGGGAAAGAAAAAGAAAGATATTTTGCTGTTGCTCAATTTTGGAGGAAGAAGAACTGTATGGTCTAAAACAGTGGTCCGCAAGCTTGGCAGCCCGGCAGGGCAGGTAGAGCCAATCCACCACTTGCACAAGTCAAGCTGAGCACACACTTATCAGCCAGCCAGTCACTCACATGGCCCAGTTCCAAATGGGTGATGGCCTGGTAGTGGGCTGTGGCTCAGGAGTTGGGGACCCCTGGTCTAAAAACACATATCAAGGCATCAGCCCTTAGAAAGTTTTGCCCCTTGGACATCATCAGCAACATGAAGAATGAAAGTGGATGGATGGTCATATACCAATAACAATAGTACTTATACTTACATACCGCTTCACAGAGCTTTACAGCCCTCTCTAAGCAGTTTACAGAGTCAGCATATTGCCCCCAACAATCTGGGTCCTCATTTTACCGACGTCAGAATGGAAAGCTGAGTCAACCTTGAGCCTGGTGAGACCCGAACTGCCAACTGCTGGCAGCTGGTGATCAGCGGAAGTAGCCTGCAGTACTGCATTCTAACCACTGCACCACTGTGGTTCTTCTTATTCAACCAAGATTAAGGTATATATATGATTCTTCTCTTTTCTAGCAGTTTTAGTATTTTTTTCCTGGGCTAGAACTGAATGATGAGGCTTTAACAATTGATTTTTAGATAAAATATGGGAATAAGACAAATTTTGTTGCATTTTTTAGAGAAAATGACAAGCTATGCTATTAAAATTGAGAAGAGATGAAGAGAATAATTAACTTGTTGGATTAAAGATTAAAATTTTAAATATGTTACTTCTAATAGTGCTCATGATTTTTTTCCTTAAGTTTGATGAGATTTTGAAAGATTTGTTTACAGATAGGAAAAAAGAACATGAGTTTTTTCCTTTATATTTTTATAAAAAATGGCAAAGTACTATGTAAGCAAGGAAAAAAATATTACACTGTTTTGTTTAAACTTAATATATAATTATTTTTGGTATTTCTTAATGGACTTTTAATAAATAAAGGGTAAGAAATGAGATATGGGTTAGAGATTTGTAATTGAACTATTAAAAACATTACTGAAAATGTACCTGTCTTAATGAAGGGAGAATTTCTATATTTTTTCTGTTTTTCCATTCTGTACATTTTCCCTCCCCCCTTTTTCTTTTTTATATTTCTCTTGTTTGTATTAGTTTTAACTTTGTATTTTTAAACTTCAGTAAAAATTATTAAAAATGTACTATAATATAACTAACTTCCCTTTCATTTAAGACTTATAATTAGGCCCTTCAGGTTTAATGGAAACACTAGAAACTCAGCAAACTCTAACTTTTTAATAATTGTATATTTTCAAACTTAAGCAATATTGTTTAAAGGAAAATTAAGCAGCTCTATTAGCTCATTAAGAATAGTTTATTAGATTAGATTAGAAATTAGATTATTAGAAACTACAGTATTTAACAATATCAGGGGGCTGAATGTACAAATGAGACATAATGGTCTTTTTTACTTTTACTTTTATTAATCATAGTATGGTCCTTTTAAAAAGATTTTTAAAAGTTTTAAATTATAGTCTGAAGAAACCCTTGACCCTTTTAAACAAATAAGAAATTTATAAAGTACTGTTACATGGATATTATGAAATTATAGTTTTTAAAATATAAAGTAATTGTTCAACAAGTTCCTGTATGACATCAAAACTGATAATATATTTTTATTGCCATACACTAAGACTGGATTCAGATTCATAAAAATACCTACATGCTTTGTGGATTGGGGTTTCTTCAGTCTAGGAAGAGTTTCAGATTAGGGCATTTGTTTTATTTATAGTCAGAATTGAGTAAGCAATCAAAAGTAACACTGGTGATCCCTCCTGAATGTATCAGCTATAAAAACACACACTAAAGTCAAATCTAGCCCCATCTCTTTTCTTTTTGCTGCATATTTTAAGACAACCATTGAATGATCTGCTGTCAGCCAGAGCTGACATAGAAGACAAGGAACATACATCAACAAAGAAAGCAGTGTCTAAGAGGTAAACAGAAACAGGATATGGATTATAGAAATTGAGAACCAGCAGCCACAACTTTTGCAGAAGAAATGGGTCATGAACATTCAGAGGAAGAAAAAATGATGCTAAGTGTAAGGACAGCAGTTCCCTAAAGAATAGAGGGAATGTAGTAGTTTCCTGAAAGAAGACAAATGATCACAGAAGTCAAATTGCGGTCATATGGCTCCTTGACTATTTAGATTATTTCAAAGGCCACAGATGAAAAACATGTCAAGTGGGGCACACACACACACAAAAAAGAATTTTATACTGCAAATAGTTTCTTGCCAATGCCAGAAAAGATAGTCCAAATCTAGTAATGGGACCTGGAGTGGGACACAGGAGAAAAAGAAGCTTAGAAGGGGGATCACAGGCAAAAAAAAAGAGAGAAACATTGGTCTTAGGAGTTGCTATTATGAAGAGTGGAAACATACATGTTCCATGCAATATACTATCTACCAGAAGCTTTGATTAGCAACAGGTGCTTGAAGGATTTTGCATAGTTATTTTTTGAATATAACTTTTCTGATGTATGAGGAATTAAAACTTGTATTGATAGAAAAATATGGACTGAAATCTTTAGCAGCTTCAAATACACCTGAATATTTAATAGTAGTATTTAGATATTTAATAGATGCTTTATTTGAAGTTACATCAACAAATTTAATTTTATCCAAAACTAATCAATATACTAGTATTGGCAATATACTGTATATAATCTGTAAAACAAGGAATTGAAATCTTAGAAAATCAGTAGGCTCAAGGCTTATAAAATATTGAATATACAGTATTTCTTACAATTTAGGGATAAAGTTTATTCATTCATGAAAAAATATTTTGATTTTACTTAATTCTCACAATGTCTTCAAAGGAGACAGATATATTTATATATATATTATATATATATTAAATATTTTTTAATATTTAAAAAAAAAACTTCGTAAAAATTTTTAAACGGGGTACAGCAAAAAAATTTAATTTCTTTTTAATTAATTAATTAATTAATTAATTTTAAACTTGTATTTTGTACTGTTTTTAAATAGCTGCTGTGAACCGCCCCGAGTCTTCGGAATGGGGC
>JANHFL010008487.1:321322-332808 GCA_032468155.1 Oxyrhabdium leporinum
AATGGCAACTTTGACAAAATGCTGAGTAAAAAAAAAAGCCCTATATCTTGAAGCAACTCTGGCCAAAATGGAAAGTCTTATTATAAAAATAATTTAAAAAATAGTGTTTGAAGTACTGCCAAGAAGCAATTAAAGATTAATCTCTCCTCCTACGCACGCACACCATTGCGCGTATAAACACACACAGATACACTGCTCCAGCCTCAAAGTCAAGTAACAAAGCTCGTATTGATTTGCAACAGGGCAAGATCTGACCTTTACTGGAGATTTTGCTAAGCAACAGAGGGGAGTTAGCCAGAGACCAAGCACAGACATCAACACCCCCCATCCCTTCACAAAGACCCATTGGGGAACGATTATCTAATTGACTCTTAGTCAATTGCAGAGGCTTTGCACGGCTCAAACCAAGTGTGACTGTGTTTGCAGAACACACTTAACCTGGTTGGTTAAAGGCCTAACAATTGTATGTGTACACTGTGTGCAAAGCTTGTCTGGTTTAATAGTGGTTGATTTGCTTTGGGGGCTTTACAAACGTACTCCACTTGATTGGTTTATAAGAAGTCGTGAAATTGATGGGGATTTCCCCCCCCCCCCCTCTTTCAGTAAGTGTTCTTACGACATAGCTATAGGCAGAGGTTAGAACAATCTGGAAGCTGGGAAGTGAGAAACCAGGAGTTGGGGAAGCACTCAATAGCGTGCCAAAAAGGTTCCAACGAGTTCCCAACCCAAACCTAGATACCTCCTGTCCAAGGTGACTCAGTAGCCAGGTTGGCCTAGCATAGCATCAGACATGCCTTCCTGAATGGGGATTATAATATGGAACGTACATCATATTCCTTGTTCTTTTCTAGCACTTTTCTTGAGACTGTGACTATAAGATCACTTGAAATATCTGGAAGCACCTCTAGACGTAAAAATTAAGAAAATTAACGTGAGAAAGGGAAGCGTGACCACTTCAATTCAGCTGGTAGTTACTGTTTTATGCGGAAAGGATTTATTCCTTAAAAAGAGGGGAAGCACAACCACCTTTCATAGTGACAGACAGAGGTGGCCCATTTATAACAGGGCAACAATTCCAATGAACTAAAAAATCAACATGTTCTAAATTATCATCGTTCAGACTCTATCAAGAATGAATGAGGGCACCTCTTTTGCAGCAGAGAGGGCAGGACTGAAATTGCTTGTGAAACTGGTGGCAGTTGTCATTGTTTTTACTGTTGCATTAAACCTACTGGAAATTGAGCATATCTATTTTATGCCTTAGTTCAATGGCTCTCAATCTGTGGTCCCTGGACCCCTTTGGGGGCCACAATATCATCACAGGGGGGTCTGTGAAGGCTTATGATTTAAATCTTGAGTTAAGTCTTGTGGGGAGGGGTTCGGTGGCCATGGTCCATGACCACAAAAAATATTTAAAGAGGGTCTGTGGTGAAAAAAAATGGTGGAGAATCACTGCCTTACTTTATTAAAATCAAACCACCACTGCCCCATCTGAAACCACTCAAAATTACAATCTTGGGCAAAATACTGGTAGCCAGATCATGGCACTTGGATGTTAGAATGCATAAGAATGAAAGAAGAGGCTTCTGGATCAGGCAAAGGCCCATAAACATCAGTGTTCTGTTTTCTTAACAGACAGATCTACTAGAAACTCAAACAGAAGCACCCAATTAGCATTTTCTGCTGATAAGAGCAACATATAGCTGTGATGACTAGGAAGCATCAATATTCTTAATTCCTCCATCAGTCTCCTAATCTTATTTCCTAGTGGCAAGACCTGGAAATTTACCACAATTTGGACCAGGAAAGTAAACTAAGCAGTAATACAGGTCAAGTATTTAAAGAAAATTTCTCAAATAGAAATACAGCAGCCCATGAGAAAGTCGCAAACAGAGTTGCTCCTGAAGCTGTGGACAGCAAAACAGGTAGCCCTCAACTTACGACCACAATTGAGCCCAAAAAGTATGTTGCTAAGTGAGAGAGTTGTTAAGTGAATTTTGCTCCATTTTATGACCTTTCTTGCCACAGTTGTTAGGTAAATCACTACAGTTGTTAAGTTAGTAATATGATTGTTAAATGAATCTGGCTTTCCCATTGGCTTGGCTTGTCAGAAGGCTGCAAAAGGGGATCACATGAGCCCAAGATATTGAAACCGTCCTAAATATCAGCCAGTTGCCAAGCATCTGAATTTTGATCATGTGACCATGGGGATGCTGCAACGGTTTTAAGTGCAAAAAAACCATCATAAGTCACTTTTTTCAAAGCCACCGTAACTTCAAAGGGTCATTAAACGAACTGTTGTAAGTCACGGACTACCTGTATAAATTAAGCAAGCAAGCAAATGAATAAATAAATGTTTAAAAATTATTGTTGATCACCTAAACACATCTAAACATAGGTACCTATTTTAAAGATCAGTGCTCTCTTTTTCCTAGCTTTTGGAAAGGTTTCATTAAACAAATAGTCAGGGTAGGAAATATCTAAAATTTCAACTGTTATTTGTTTTCCACTGCATTTTCAGAAAGACAAATGATAACTTTCCCATGTCAAGGGAGATTCTAAACTGGTCTCTTCAGCCAGAGAAGTTGCAGAGAACAGAGAAGTTCTCAACCGTTTATTTCCTCTGTCTCGCCATTCCTTTCTCCTTTTGCATAATATGCATTAAGCCATGAGCCTGCAGGGAGCAACTGCCTTATCAGTGCAATGCATATAAAACATTAGATCTTTTATAGGTGTCACATAATAATAAGAAATGCAAAAGCAGAAGTCTGTGTCAGGAGAGAGTTTACATTTTGAATAAGAGAGTACAAGAGGAAAAGAGAAGGGAGAAGCAAAAGGAAAAAACTGGGTGGGGTGGGGGGAAATAGTGTTGTCTTCATTTCTGGAAATCTAGAAGGATTCACTCAAGCTTCCATCTGAAAAAGGACAGAATTCCTTTTGGGAAGGATGGAAGTGTTTGAGATAAAAGACATGTTCCCCCATGTAGTGGCGAAGTATCACATAGCACACTAAGTCACGATGTCTTTAAACATGGATCATTAAATAGATCACAGATCTCCTCAGTCACGCCTCACTGAAGATAGACAAAGGCCTACCTGATCAGCCTGCCCCAAGGAACTGATGGATCCTATGTAGATTTACAGGAAGCTTGGGTTTTTTTTCCTGAGACTCTGGTTCACAATTCACCCATTGAACCTTGGAATAAGCATGAGGCAGGAGCCTTGGACCAGATCACATCCATGGAGACTTTCTCTGGCTGCAGATTTCATAGAGTACCTTGGTTTACCAAGGAACTCGAAGAGATGAAGCAACACAAGAGATACCTAGAGTGCCACTGGAGGAAGGAAAGAGCGAGGCAGACCAAGCACAGGTAATAGCCTGTATTAGGATTTATCATATGGCAATAAGAGCAGCAAAGCAAGCCTACTTCTCTGCTTATCGCATCCATATTTCAGGTGATTAAGTCCTTCCTGGTAAGGGGGAAACAGGGGAATTTGTGTAAGGAATAGTCTTAGCATCTATTAGACATAGTTCCTAAGAATATTCTTTTGATATTGCTGGGATGTCCCAATAAAGCATGAAAACAAAAAAAATAATAATCTCCTCATCTGGCTGTCAACAGAACTTTCATATCTCTCATCCATTTCTTCAAATATCCAACTCCGCGTGATTCCAAAGCTTGTACACTTCATTTCTTAAAAGATGAGCTGTTCTCTTCATTATGAGTGACTTCGAAGGTTGCGTCTTGATTGGCACGGAATTTAACAGCCTCTCAAGGGAACCCAGAAGGCAATCTCTATGATTAGCAAAGGTGTGGGGGCAAAAAGGGAGGGGGCTGGCTCGGGTTGATGAGTTGGCATGGTTCACTAATGCACCCTGCTAATTTTAGTCTTCCAAAACTGCTGGTTCTGTGAAATGCTGCGAGAATCCTTCTTTGCCACTTAAGCACATGAAGTTTCTACTCTGTTCTTACAGAAGAATGACCATGACGCCCAATTGCGCAATCCATGGCTACTTCCCAAACCTGGGTGGCAGGTTTCCATTTGAAATCTAGCATCTAAGGAAAAAAATGCAAATAGGCTTTATTTTATAGACTTCGTATTTTGCTAAAAAAAAATCAACAACAACATAACTAGAGGTTTCAATCAAGAAGAAACTAGATTGTGCCGGGGTCTGTGAATAACCTTTTACCGTCACACATTTTAATATAGTCACCATGCTACTTACTGTCCGATATTTGAAATTACTCTGTAAAATGTTACATTACTCTGTGAAAGTGGTGATTTTTTTTAAAGAAACAACTTTTTCTTCATTTTTTTTTGTCCCAATGCTGCAGGATAGAAAAGATTTTCGACTTATAACCATTCATCTAGTGACCGTCAAAGTTACAACAGCACTGAAAAAGGTGACTTATGACTGTTTTCCACACTTACAACTGTTGCAGCATCCCCATGTCGTGTGATTATAATTTAGATGCTTGGCAATGGGCTTCTATTTATGATGGTTGCAGGGTCCTGGGGTCATGTGGTCACCTTCTGTGATCTTCTGACAAGCAAAGTCAATGGGGAAGCCATGTTACAACCATGTTACTAACCTAACAACTGCATTGATTCACTTAACAACTGTGGCAAGTAAAGGTTGTACAATCAGGCAAAACTCACCAACTCTCTTGCTTAGTAATGGAGATTTTGGGCTTAATTATGGTTGTAAGTCAAGGACCACCAGAAGTCTATTGTTCCTCACACCTGGTTATTCTTTCATGATAAGAAAGGTGAGGCTAAGACAGGGGCATCATCGCGTGACATATCGTAACTTTTTTCCCCTTCGCTAAACTAGGTGTGGGCGTGGCCAGAGCATGATGCATCTAGCCCATGGGCCGTGAGTTTGACAGCCCTGGGCTAAGAGAAATGAGTAAAGGATGTGACTGGGGTTTTCAATCTGATTTTTCTAGCCAACAATGCATTTCATTTCACTTCATGTTCCCTTAATTACATTTTATATTACAAATATATGAAAATGCCTCATAGCAAGCGGGATGATCCATCAAGTTCAATAGCCTCCTAATAAAGCCATGCTGTTGTATAATTGTATACATATTTGTTAATATAAAATGTAGTAACACAAAGCAATGCACGCGCATAAAACACAT
Source organism: Oxyrhabdium leporinum (assembly GCA_032468155.1). Classification (NCBI taxonomy): domain Eukaryota; kingdom Metazoa; phylum Chordata; class Lepidosauria; order Squamata; family Cyclocoridae; genus Oxyrhabdium; species Oxyrhabdium leporinum. The sequence continues at coordinate 326,472 of JANHFL010008487.1, forward strand.
AGCTAAGCTGATCCCATCTAGTTTAATCATATTGTCACAGCTCACAATTCTGCAGAGTTTCACTATTTTTTTCTTGCTGTTGTTATCCTTGTCTAGAGATATTTGGAATTGAAAGCAGAACCTTTTAAGCATAGGTCCTTCCAAGGTTTAGTCATTTTTATGGGGATTTTTCCACAGATCTGAATCCAGGATTCCTTTCAATCTTTGAGAAAATTATATCTCTCAATCAGGTTTAGACAATCTGTAGTATGGAACCTAATTTCATTATGTTCTTCAAAAAAACAAGTTGGGACCTCTGACAAGTTACTTTTCCCTAAATTAACCTGTCAGCAAAGAGGACGGAGGGAGGAAAAGAAAACAGAATAGAAAACACAGAGAAAGGAAATTGCCATGCATCTCTAATTTTGGCCCTGTCCACTAAGAATCAGACTCTGGACTGGTTATCTCCAATAAATGGTTCCCAGAGAAGTCAGACTTGGTCCATGGTGTCCATGAGGTTGGGTATAAAAAAAGGCTAGATGGTGGTTACAGAAGGCAGATCAAAGCATCACCATTTTACTTTTTTTAACGCTGGCTGGGGAATTCTGGGAGTTGAAGTCCAAAAGTCTTAAAGTTACCAAGGGTGGACACCGTTGCTCTAAAACCATAACACAGCACTCCTACAAATTCCACAAGGGCAACCTGAAATTACTGGTCAAAGAGCAGTGAATGGAGCCAAGTTAAAATATGGTTGCTTCAGTTACATTTAAATATAATTAAAATGAATTGCAATTAATATGAGTATTCTCCACTCAAGTGTTTATTCGTTTCCTTCTTGTGCCACTTCCAAAATTTCTGGATGTCTCCGGAAGTCACATTTAACATTCTTAAAGGTCCAAGTGAATAACAGACAAGCCACTTCATTTATTGCTCCTCTATGTCCTTCACAGAAGGCAGGCTCTCTTCCAAGGAAGGGAAACTGTCGCCATGGAGCCCAAAAAGGATAAACTCAGCTGAATAGTTTTTGGGCTTTTTTAAATCTTGCAACTCAATTTTGTGGGCACTTTTACAACTCTGGATTAAGGAGGAGTAAGTGCTTGGAAAACTTCAATATTTCACGCTACTGTAAGTGAGTGCAGGTAGGATAGGAATGTCCTTGCAGAAATACATAGTGTGCATAGTATGCGTACACCACTATAGATAATACATATCATCATCAAAGAATCACAAAGCCAGAAGAAGATATTTGGGCCATCAATTCTAATGCTTAGTATGATCACATGATCAAAATTTGGGCACTAGGCAGCCAGGCATGCATTCATGATAGTTTCAGTGTCCTGTGGCCATGTGATTGCCACTTGCATCCTTCTCAGCCAACTTCTGATCAGCAAAGTCAGTGATGGAAGATAGATTTCCTTAACAACCATACATTTTGCTTAACAACTGCAATATTGGTTAACAGTCATAGCAAAAAAGGTTGTAATATCAGGCACAGCTCACTTAAGAATCATCTTGCTTAGTAATGGAAATTCTGATGCCAATTGTGGTCATACCAACTTAAAGCATCTGAGGTAGCTGGCTCTCAAACCTCCACTTGAATTTATCCAATTAAAGGAAGCCCACACCAATTATGGGGATAGGTAATTCCACTGTCTGACTGCTCATACTACAGTTGTCCAGAAAACCAGAGAAGAAATTGTTTCATGCCTAGAAAAAAATCACTGCATTCCAGAAGATTTGCCAAATTGTTTTAGATCAGCTATCTTTGAGAGAACCAAAAGCCAGGACTGCACTAGCTGGATTTTGCTGCATTGGATTTTGGATAAAATTAACCCAAGTGGAGTGATTTGGGCAGGTTTGGTCCATGTCACCCATTTTTCCCTCCATAGTTGCTCGTAGCATGGCATTCTGCAATGACCACCCTGTCCATTGCCTTTCTAGTATCTTCTTTTCCCCAGCCATCTTAGTTTTTTTTCCTATTTTCTCCCCTTGGGTCAGTTCTCCCAGATCAAAGCAGCCCCATGTCATTCTAGGCTCAGATTTAAACAGTCCAAACATATTACAGTATGCTAGACTGTAGATTCCATGCTGACTGGGAATTCTGGGAACTGTGGTTCAATTCATGTGGAAAGCATCAAACTCTGGAAAGCTGGATTAGAGTTAAGTGGAAAACTGGATTAGAATTAAGCTTTGAGAAACAAACTCATGACCCAGGTTAGCCTCTGAGTCCACTGGGTGAATTCAAGGGCATATCTGTTTAGGATTACCTTTCTCCCTGCTTAAAATTGTGAAGACAAACAGAGATGGGACAAAACCATTCAGAGGATTTAAATAAAGATGGAGACAGTATACTTAAGTAGGATAAATCCCAGCTAATGTTTGATGCCAATGTCATGTTAAGGCTAGAGCACTAAACTAGGATAAGTTTGAAAAGCTCACTAGGTAATGTTTGGCCAGTCACAGCTTCTCAGCCAAGCTTACCTCACAGGGGTGTTGTGAAGATAAATTGAGGGGAACAAAACACTATATATTGAAGCTCAGTAATATATACACCATGAGATATTGTATGATAGCTCAACTGTCTGCAGAATCAATTAACCATGGTCTTACAACAACCCATCCAGAATTGGAACAAACACAACCCGCCCGCTCTGGAGTTACACAATCCCGCAGCCAAAATCCAGGTGACCTTCTGGGATTAGCTCTGTCATATCTATAATCTCTTTAACCCAGCTGGATTGATAAACTTGTTTCCAAAACACACATCGGTCATCTTTCTCCGCTGCTTTCCACTGAAGTTCAAGATAAGTGACAGAGGGAGGCAGACGGAGCAAAAGGAGAACACATTTCAAAAACCAAATAGTAAAATCAAATAAATAAAAAAATAATAAAATCCAACCATAAAATCAAATAAAATCCACCGTAAAATCCAATAAATAAAAACTCAAACAGTAAAATCCAATAAATAAACAATGATAAAATCAAATAAATAATAATACAAAAATTTAAATTTAAAAAAAATACAAAAAAGGCTGGGGAGGAGGTCCTATTTTGCAAAAACAAATTGCTGAAAAAGGCATGGTCACTAGTAAAGAGAAAACTGAAACCAACTGAGCCAAGAAGATCAAAACTACTACACCGTTATTTATAATTATTATTATTATTACTATGCTGATAACAATGATGGATTTGCTAACAATTTCATAAATGAGACTCTGGCCAAGATGCCTCTCAACCTCTGGCCCATTCAAGTTTCTGCCACCCTAAAGGTGGGCCGGTTCTTATTCCACAACTACAAATATCCTTCTCTACCTCATTTTGTAAAACTCAACCACATGTGTGTGAAGACAGAGCGATACATGTACGCAGCTGCCATTTGATTCAGCTCCTGTTTGCGTGACTAGGGTAAAAAAACACCAAATCTTAATTCCAGGCCCCATGGTGCCTATGGCAACTGGCATTCGTCGCCTTGGAAACTAATCTCGTGGTATTTGAACAATGTAACAAGGTCCTTTAATCTCTCAAACACTGTAAATCTTTATTCTCACCCAGTTTGGCAGGAACCTGGAGAGGAAATATAAAAAGCCTGTTGTTTTCTACCTGGTCAGGGAGCTTGCCTTAACTACGATTTTATGTGTGTGCTTAGGGAATCGAAAAGAGAGGCTCGGCTAACAAGTAAATTATTAGCCGTATTTCAGGGGATCCAGAATTCCTCCCTTGAAGGAAGAATTATAGGGCTCCTTCCATTTTGGCCTCCCATCCTTCTACCATCACTCCTAAAAGAATAAAATAAAATGTCTTTTGCACATTCATCTTACATTTCCAACAATATATTAATGGTGCTGCACAGGCTTCTGCCCTCACAGCAACCCTGTAAGGTAGCTATGGCTTAGACACAGGTCTGCCCTAAGCCACTGAATGGGTGGTTCAAACTGGATCTTCCATATTTATTTATGTATTTATTTATTGCTTTGATCCCATCTTTATAACTTTGTAAGCAACTCGAGCCAGCAGGCATATCTAATACTTCTATTTTTTTTTTATTTTTATTTTTTACATTTATATTTTCCCCACAACAACAACCCTGTGAGGTTCCTAAAGCTGGGTTCACACACTACAGCACTGAAACATGGCACTGCAAAGGCATAGGGAAATAAATGGTTTAATCTAATGAACTATGATGAAGCAGTCATTGGCTAGCAAGGACGTTATGGAAATATGCTGTGTTCCTTTTAAAATAGTAATTGTTAAACCAGAAATAAGAAGCTGAGCAGATTGAGGCTATAGGAAAAGTTAAGTGGCTTAAGAAAAGCTACTATAACCTTCTTATTTTTTCTATCTATCTATCTAGCTAGCTAGCTAGCTAGCCAGCCAGCCAGCCAGCCAGCCAGCCAGCCATCCATCCATCCATCCATCCATCCATCCATCCATCCATCCATCCATCCATCCATCTTCTGCCTTTGTCATTTTTACAAATAACTCAAAGCACTGAACATATCCAAGACAGCTCCCTCCTGCTATTTACTTCACAACAAGCCTATGAGGTGAGTTGGGCTGAGAGCGACTGGCCCAAAGTCACCTCACATCTGGTTTTCATGGCCAATGTGGGACTAGAACTCATGGTCTCCCACTTTCTAGCCAGGTGCTTTAACCACTAGACCATGTATTAAAAACTGTAACAATATTATTGAAAACAATGTGTATGCTTTCACATGATTTCATAGACTCCAAGAGAGAAGCCTTACAGGTAATCCTCAAATTACGACCAGTTGCTTTGTGGCCACTCAAAGTTACATCAGACCCACCCCCAAGCTACTTTCAACCCGATTCCAAAGTTCCAACAGCCATAGTCACATGACCAGATTTGGGCATTGGGCAACCGCAATTTAGGCAGCATTTTGATGGTGATATAATAAAGATAATGCTTCTTTTAAACACGAGTTTTTGCAAGGTCCTATACTTTATTTATTAAGTTTTGAGAGAAAGTAGTGGATTATATAAATATGACTCTGAGACAAATGCTAAAAAATTTTAAGGTTGATATTCTCTTGAATTAAATACTTATTATAATTAATTTGACAACTTGACAATGGATTCTCTGTGCCCTTACTAGGGCCAAAAGACAAATACTGCAGCACTGGAAACATTGGAAACATAAATATATGGCCCCATTTACTCAGTACATTAAATATCTGATGACCTATGAACTGATTGCCTGCAAACATAAAGTTTGTATGGACAAGTACAATGAAATATGAAATTAATGCATACAAATTATAGTAGGTTAAAATACAATGATAGTTTTATAAATATATAACAAATACACACACACTTGAATAATATTTATATTAGATAAATATGCAGTATATAGAATTGTAACAGTTGACTGTTATAATGGTGTATTATATTTTGTTTCTTTTTCCACTCTTTTCAAAAGGACTTTTTATGCAGTGTTGTTTTTTTCTTGAGAATGTACCATATGTATTTGCATCATAATTTTGTTCATGTTTTTTTTCCCTGTTACTATTTAATTTAAAATAAAAATAGCAATAAAAATCATTTTGGCTTCAGGCAAGATGGAAAAAAACACATGAAATATATTCTTGAACAATGAATGTTTTTGGATTGCCAATTACATAGAAAAAATAATAATCTGCCTGTTGTTTTGCCTTTAATGATGTGGGCAAATATCAGAAACCAAACTGTTCCCAGCATAGCAATAAGCAGTAGAGTTACAAGTATCTGGGTTTTAAGGAGCTGTTCCAAGCACAGCTTCTGCTGGTGTTTCAGAGCTTTTTGAGAACTCAAGACGTTGTCTAGGGAAGCCTTGAGCTCTAAGGGGTTTGAACCCAGATAAATAGGAGAGCCAGTTTGGTGCAATGGTTAAGGCAATTAAGGTATAGCCCAGGAGACTGGGAGTTCTAGTCCTGCCTTAGGCACAAAGTAGCTGGATGACCTTGGGAAACTGTTTCTCAGTCCTAGGAAGTAAGCAATGGCAAATCACTTCCGAAAAGCTTTGCCAGGGAAACAGCAGGTCCAGGCAGTTCAGTAGTCAAAAATTGATTCAAACACACACACACACACACACACACACACACACACACACACACACAGATGAACTGCTATTTCACTGTGGTTCTGAACATATATTTCCTGCAAAAATCACAACTGGAAACAAGAGATGGTTTAGACTCCTCTTTTCCTATTTCGCCAATTCAAGTTCAATCAATCTATTTACCAGCCAAACGCTATAAAGAGATTTTTCTCAGTTAACCGTCTCAAATTAAGAAACACTGTTCTAGAGTACCAGTCATTAAAAAAAAAAGAATGGGGGGGGGGGCAGTTGAAGATACAAACC
>JANHFL010008487.1:346209-357671 GCA_032468155.1 Oxyrhabdium leporinum
CAGAGGAGGAGGAGGAGGAGGAGGAAGAGGAGAATGGGAGATTGGCGAGCGGCGGTGGTGGTGTGGGGGGGGGGGCGATTCTCACCCGGGCTGCCTCCGGGAGGGAAGGATGGATGCAAAAGGGAGGGGGTCCTGGGCCAGGCAGAGGCCCCCCATGCAGCCAGCCCCTGCTCCCGGGGGCTGCAGACAAGGCGAAGGGGAGGGGGCCTCTTTGTTCTGTAATCCCAGTAAGATTGCAAGCCATTCGCCCCGGCTCTAATCCCAGCCCAGCTCAAGAGCCGCCTCCATTGGCTGTCATTTACATACAGGATTAAGAGGCAGGCAGGCGGGCAGGCGGGCGAGGGGGGAAAAGCGAGCGGAGGAGAGGCAGAGATCGCAGGAGGTTTCGCGGGTTTCGCTCCGGATTCTTCCCCCAAAGCCAGAGCGAGCCGGGGCTAAAGGGGGTGGGGAGGGGGAGAGAAAGCGGGAAGATCTGACGGAGCGATGAGAGCGAATTATAGAGGAAGTTGCAGGATATCGCTTGGTACAGGTAGTCCTTGATTTGCGACCGTCATGGAGACCGACATGTCTGCGAGGCCTGAACCAAGCGAGCTTTGCTACATTTTACTTGCCACACCGGTGAAGACAGTGAATCGCAGCAGTTGTTAAATTAGTAACAGGGTGAATTTGGCTTCCCGGGTTGACTTTGCTTGTCAGGAGGTTGCCAAAGGGGGTTGGCGTGACCTTGGGACACCGCAGCCGTCATAAATGTGAGTCTGTTGCCAAACGTCTGAAGTTGATCGTCGGGATATTGCAACAGTCATAACAATGAAAAACAGTCATAAATCTTTTTTTTTTCAGGGACGTTGTAACTTTGAACGGTCACTAAATAAACTGTTGCAAATCGAGGACTACCTGTATTTCTCGCTTTAATCTAAAGATGGGCTGTTAATCGAGTTCAAAAGAGCCAGTGGGTTGGGTAAGGGGAGGGCAAGGCAAAGAGCAGCAGGGAGGGGGGGGGATGACTTTACAGATGGAAAAAGATTTCACCCATCTTGGCATCTCCAGGTTTTTAAAAAAAAAAAATCATTTCTGGATTATCTTTCCAATCCACCAAATTACTAAAATGTATTCCTTTCCTTAAAGGTTCTTGGAGGAGAAAAAAAGACGGGTCATAAAGAAATGGGTCTGCAGAGCTAGTTGTAGTAAAGCCCTTTAGAGTCCTCGGGGCTCCCTAGACCGCAAGTCTGACTCACCATATGGGAGTATATCATCCATGACAGATGAAAAAAAGGAGATCCAATTTTGGTTGCCACCATAAAAAAAAAAAAAAAGAAGATGTTGAGACTCTAGAAAGAGTGCCGAGAAGAGCAACGAAGATGATTAGGGGGCTGCTGGAGGCTAAAACATGCAAAGAACGGTTGCAGCAATTGGGTATGTCTAGTTTAATGAAAAGGAGGACTAGGGGTGGCATGATAGCAGTGTTCCTATACCTCAGGGGCTGCCACAAAGAAGAGGGAGTCAAGCTATTCTCCAAAGCACCCGAAGGCAGGACAAGAAGCAATGGATGGAAACTAATCAAGGAGAGAAACAACGCAGAACTAAGGAGAAATGTCTTAGCAATTAGAACAATTAATCAGTGGAATAACTTGCCTCCAGAAATTGTGGGTACTCCAACACTGGAGTTTTTAAAGAAGAGATTGGACAACCATTTGTCTGAAATGGTATAGGGTCTCCTGCATGAGCAAGGCATTGGACTAGAAGATATCTAAGGTCCCTTCCAGCTCTGTTATTCAGATCTTCACCCAAAGTCCACAAAATTGTCCATTCCACCTTCTGCTTCTTGCAGGGATCTAGACTGAAGCACCCAGAACCGAAGACAGTGTTGTATTTGCTTGAAGATGTTATCACAGCTTTTTGAGCTATAAAATCCATTGCTAGGTTAGAATTACACTCCAGAGTTGAAATGAGAGGGTGGGATATAACTCTCTTAAATAAATAAATTATCGCAACCCTTGGGGATGCCTCCTGAACTCCCAGCTCCTGTTTGAGGTTTGAGGCGCCTTTGCACAGATTTGGCTAATGCAGCCATTGTGCCCTTTCCTGGACCAGGAAGCCTTGCTCACAATCACTATGCTTAGTTCCATTTGGATTACTGCAATGTGCTTTACATGGAGTTGCCCTTGAAGACTAACCAGAAACTGGTCCAAAACATGGCAGCACGCACTGATGTAATCTCTATTGTGCAAATTGCACTGGCTTCCAATTTTTTCCAGTTGCAATTCAAGGTACTGGTCATCATTTTAAAAGCCTATATGGCACAGGGCATATCTGTGGGACCGCCTTTCCCTAAGGATATCTACCCATCCTACCAGGTCAGATAGAGTGGGCATGCTTCTAGTCCCATCTTTTAAACATAGCCATCTGATGGGAACTAGGAAGTGTGCCTTTTATGTTATAGTCGGTGGAACACTCTGCCCAGCTAAGATTAAGCAGGCCTCTAACCCTCCAAGGCTTCTGAAAAGCTTTGAAGACCTGGCTTTTCCTCCAAGCACTCAAATAAGATGGTGTGACTGCATATCAGAAGCTTGACTTGGTGCCAAGTTTTTGTGCATTTGGTTTTAATACGTTTTTTATGTTATTTTAATTTTTGGTTGGGAGCTGCCCAAAGTTTGTTATAAGATTGGCGCAGGGGTGGGCTTCAAATAATTTAGCAACTGGTTCTCTGCCTGGTTGCTGGGTGGGTGTGGCCATGGTGGGCGTGGCCTAGTTTCCGGCCTTCTGGGAGGCCTGTTTTCCATCCTCCCCGGGCTCCTGAGGCTTTGCTCGAGCCTCCAGGAGGGCGAAAATGGGCTCTGGAGGCCGGAAATGGGCCTGTTTCCGGCCTTCCGGAACTTCTGGGAGGCGCATTTTTTGCCCTCCCTGAGCCTCCACACAGTCCCTGCATTTACCTGTGATGCAAAACAGGCTGCATGGGGATTCCTGGGATGGGTAGGGTGGACGGGCGGGGCCAGCCAGGGGTGGGAACTACTGGTTCACCGAACTGGCCATAAAATTAACAAAGAGTTTGCCCGAACCATTGAGAACCGGTAGCAGCCCACCCCTGGATTGGCGGCTCTATAATTTTTAAAATTGAAATAAATAAATTTGAGGTGTGCCATAGTATGAATCGAGTAGAACATGTCAACAGCAATTAATTTTTCTTCCCTTTCTCACAAGTTAAGAACTTGGAGTCATCTATCATAATAAATGGAGGAACATACAGGATCAATATAAAAGGAACAATTTCGTAATAAAGAAAGAACTGAACAATGGAATTCGCTGCCATCAGATGTGATGCTCACCAAAATAGATAGTATTAAGAAGGATTTAGGCAAATTCATGAAGGATCTGGCTCTCAGTGGCTTGATGCTTTAATACCTAAAATAAATCCTTGCTGGGAAATCAACAATACAAGCGAATTCTCCATCCTTTTGTGTGGGCCTGATAACATCTTAGATGCCCCTGACTGACCACCTAATGAGCAAAATGCTGATCTAGTGGATTTAAGAGTAGGTTCTTTTTAAATCAAATGCTAGGCAGGTGTAGATGCAAATAGCAGCACAGAAAAATGCCCCCATTCTGGCACATTTTCCGAAGTCAATAGGGGCGTTCTGGCACACTATTCTCTGATGCAACAGCCTTCTTTACATGCAATGTTGTGAGTGTGGGACAGTATTTCAAGGCTGGTCAATCAGTGAGACCATCCAGAATATATCCCTGGCAGTTTCCAAAGTGGCATTTCACACCTAAATATCTCTACTACCTCTATGATTTTTCTGAGTGGTGGACTACAGGTAGTCCTTGATTTACAACTATTCATTTAGTGACCATTTGACATTACAATTCACTGAAAAAAGTGACATGAGCATTTTTCACACTTACGACCAGTGAAGAATTCCCCATGATCACATGATCAAAATTCAGACACTTGTCAGCTGCATGTTTTTTATGATGATTGCAGTGTCCGGGGGTCATGCAAGCACCTTTTGAAAACTTCTGACAAACAAAATCAATGGGCAAGCCAGATTCACTTAACAACCACGTAGTGAACTTAACTGCAGTGTTAACTGTGTCAAGAAAGGTTGTAAAATGGGGCAAAACTCAGTTAACAACTGTCTTGCTTAGCAACAGAAATTTCGGGCTCAATTTTGATCATAAACCAAGGACTAATTCTAAAGAGGTTCACAATGTAGTGCCCTAGGGATTCATGGAATCTCTGAATGCTATTCTCAAAGCCTCTCCCCATTGGTGGTTCATATAACAAAAGGAGGAAATTGTGAGGGTGAGCAAAGCAGCAAAAAAGCTATACCAGTGTTTCTCAGCCTTGGCAACTTGAAGACTTCAACTCCCAGAATTCCACAGCCAGCCATGAGCTCTCTCAGCCCTCTTTCTCAACCTTGGTGAGTTGAAGATGTGTGGACTTTGTGTGTGCTGTGGAATTTGGGGAGTTGAAGTCCACACATCTTCAAGTTGCCAAAGTTGAGCTATAGCATTTCATGCTGGGGTGTGGGGTGGGGGGAGATGGCAATATCTTCCCAGAAATGCAAGTGCTTCTGTTGGGCTTTATCTACCAACCAATATAGAATTATCTTCTTAATGAATTATCCAATTCTGTTCGATTTCTTCATTGACTGTGTGATACATCAGCTTCTAAGATACGTTAACCCTTAGTTGAATCCATTCTTTCTTCCACCTGCACAATATATCCTGTGCCAATGGCTGCTACACAGCTTAAACCATCAAAGAGTCACTGTGGTTTGCAAGGTGTTCATGTCATCAAACCCTTTACGCTTCTTTTCTTTTCTTTTTTCCAAATGTGTCTTATTTGTTTGGCAAAAAAAAAAAGTCATGACAGCTTCTGATGTTTAATAAAATGTGTTTATCAGAAGAAGTACTCTCAGGCTCCTGATTCTTTGCCACTGTACAGCTCTTCTTTAATATCTTGTAGGATGTTCATGGTTGAACAGTTCAGTTTTTATTTTATTAGTCCAAAGCGCTTTGTCCCAAACATTCCAGACTTATCAAAAATTTTGTTTTGCAAACCGTAGACTTTTATGATAAGCTGGAGAAAACATTTCCTTCTGTTAACTCTCCCATGAAGTTCACTTATGAAAATACAGCTTGCTGCTGATCTGTGGATAATTACTCCAGCGTGAGCTAAATTTTTCAGAACATTATTTAACCAGTTTTCAACCACTTTGGGGACAGTTCTAGCAGAGCTTTTCTTGGTCTTCAAACTCATGCCTGATTTTCAGTGAAGCTGAAAAGAAGTTTGGCTATTTTATATACCAGTAATAGTCCAAAACCAATCTCCAAATCAATTGTGAGGTGAATGATTGTACATTCAAGACAAGGACTAGGGGTGACGTGGTAGCTTCTTCCAATATCTAAGAGGTTTTCACAGAGAATAAGATGTCAACCTATTCTCCAAAGCACCTGAAGGCAGGACAAGAAGTAACAGATGGAAGATCATTAAAGAGAGAACCAACCTAGAACTAAGGACAAATTTCCTAACAGTGAGAACAATTAACCAGTGGAACAGCTTGCCTTCAGAAGTTGTGAGTGCTCCATCACTGGAGACTTTTAAGAAGAGATTGGACAGCCATTTGTCTGAAATGGTATAGGGTCTCCTGTTTGTGCAGGAGGTTGGACCTCTAAGATCCTTTCCAACTCTGACATTCTATGTTCTATGTTGTTTATGGGAGAAAAAAGAGAGACTTGAATATTATTGAAAATATGTGAGTCAACCTCAAATGTGTGTATGCAGAGACCTATAAATATTTCTGAGCTAGAAGAGTTCTGGAAGGAAGAGAAGAGGAAAAGAGCCCTGCCTCTAAACAGGCTATAGAAAATACACAGACATTGTCATTTCTGCTGAAGGAAGTGTTATGGAAGTATTGACCGAAACACTGTCTAAATTTTCTTGCTGTATTGTTTTCTTATTTTGAATCTGTAAACAACTGCAGGTAAATGCTAATGCGGGCATGCAGTTTTGCAAAAAGACCGTTGTGTTTCATTTTGTCCCATGTAGAGGCTGGGTCGACTACTGATCATTTTGGGATTTATTGAAACATACAATTTGATACATTCACTTTTGCACACAAGCAACTGTACAAAATAAAGAGAGGGAGCAGTAGGACAAGTTTTAAAGGAAGATGACAGCTGGTCCAGATCTACAGAAATATCAAGTGAGCAGAAAGCCCCAAAAAAACTGGTGTTAATAAAACTACGCGTAAGCAAACAATAAGAAAAATGTCCTTCAGTTATGGCTTTTTTTAAGCCAAAGAAAAGCCTATCAGCTGCTCAGTGGAGATTATAAAATAGTAATTAGCTCAGTTGTCTCCAAGAAAAATATATGTTCCACCAGGGAATTGTGAAGAGAAGAATGAAAGAGCAAAGAATTAAACCTTGAGAGTGATAGGATCATGATCAGGGAATTTCTCTGAATTACTTTATACCTTCAAGGTCAGGTTATTGGTATTCTAGATTACTAGACAAACTAAGTACAATATAGTAATGATTTGGCTGAAACCTGTAAACGCTGATACATCTAAATGGAACAAAATTTGCAGACTGGACTAAATTTCTGCTATAATTTACATCAGTTGCCTAATGATATATTAGGCAGATGACATAATTCATTCTGTTTTTCTGATATTGCTTATTTGCATATTTATAGACCACCCGAATCAACTAGGATTCCAGGCAACAAATAACACAACTGCTCTACACACAGTTAAAACCATAAGTCCAAATAAAAATTAAATATACAAGCAACTCCTGGACAAACCCAGAAACAGACACTATGTAAACCTAAAACTGCAGGTACTCCTTGACATAATATACTGATGTAAGAGTATTGCTTATAAGCTGTAAACCGCCCCGAGTCTTCGGAATGGGGCGGTATATAAATGTAAAAATAAATAAATAAATAAAATATAACCACAGTTGAGCCCAACATTTTTGTTGCTAAACAAGACAGTTGTTAAGTGAATTTTGCCCCATTGTAGCACATTTCTTATCACAGTTGTTAAGTGAATCACTGCAGTTGTTAAGTTAGTAACACAATTGTTGAATGAATCTGGCTTCCCCGTTGACTTTGCTTGTCAGATCGCCTCAAGTGGTGATCATGTGACTCTGGGACACTGCAACCATCATAAATATGAGTCAGTTGCTAGTCATCTGAATTTTGATCACATGACCGTGAGGATGCTCCAACTGTCGTAAGTGTGGAAAAACGGTCATGAGTCACTTTTTTCAGTGCCATTTTTACTTTGAACAGTCACTAAATGCACTGTTGTAAATTGAGGACTATCTGTGCTTGTGTTGGAACAGTTATAGTAATAGAACCATGAGAGTCCAAATGTACTTCCCTTCCTGCCTCTTTATGTCCATGTGAAAAGCAGGTGACTGACTATTTTCATAAACTACTTTATGATCTAGGGCTCAAGACTTGTTTATCTGATTGTTGTCTTGTTAATGGATCTTCCTCTATACCCACAGTTCTTGAAGTGTGATCTAAAGATCCCTGGATATCTCTGAGATCATTTCAAGGGATCCGCAATGTCAAATAAATAACATTTAAACATTTCTTGCTTTTAATTTCTAATACAATAAATATTAATAGCCATATCCCATGTAAACCAGAGCTCTTTGTGGCTCTCCATCATTTTTAAGAATGTAAAGGGGACAAGACAAAAATGTTTCAAAAAATTGCTCTATACACACAGCAATGAAGTAACGTCCATTTGAGGGGTCACTGCATTGGTTACCAATAGTTTATGGGATACAGTTCAAAATGCTAGCTTGATATTTTTGTGGTTGTATGGAAAAACTGTTCTTGCTCTTCCTATATACTGATGCTCTGATCTCTTGAGTGAGAGTGGATCAACACAATACTGAGACAATCACCCTGTCCTTAATGTCAGAATGGGACAATTGGCCACAGCCGCTTTGACCTGGCCACTTCACTGCCATGCCCCCCACCCCACTCCAGCTAACCCACTGTGACAATCCCTCCCCTGCTACTCCTTCCCTTTTGCTCCTCTCCCATCACTTCTCCCCCTGTGGGCCTTCCCTCGCCAAATCGTCCCGGCTGATTCGCTGTGCAGGACAATTAACTGTGCCTCCCGGAGACCAATCCGTGCACCGAGGAGTGGGCCTCTGCCTTCCCATTGGATGTGGTGCACAGAGAAGGTGCCAGGTGGGGTGGGCAGCGACCTCGGGTGCCAGGCTTTTTCAAAAGGCTGTGCGCTGAAAGGGGGGGAAAACGCAGTAGTTGTATGGACCCCCTTAAAGGGGTGAAGAAATAGCCCTCAGGCTTAGGAGAGTTGATTTCAATACAGCTTGAGGACACAAGATTGAGAAACGTTGATAAATAATAACCTCAAGATATCATTCCTTCTTTGGATAAAAGTCATTGAAGCCAAGTTCATGGTTTGATACTCCCTAGATTGGGCTACTAGCGGGAAATGCAATTAAAAACACAAGATTGAAACCAGGAAGTAATTTCGTGCTTACTTAAGCAAAGGATTACAGGGAACAGGATGGAGAAGAAATTTTGCCTTGTCACCACAACACCCTCAACAACACAGTTGAGCGTGACCACTACCAAGGTCAGCCTGATATTCATTGATTTTTCAATTGGGTCGCAAGCCGAGTTTACAAGTGGAAGTTTCTCTCTCTTCCCCGCCAAATCTCTGGGTAGAAATAAAAGCTGAACAACATTGTTGGGAGTTTTTGAACTAAATCATTTACAAAACCTTGTGGATTGATATATACTTGTCTAAAAAGCAAATGAGTCGTATATATGGTTGCTTTCTTTTTTATTCATAAACATTTTGAATACAGTGTATTGTCAGGGCATATCATTAGCAAAAAAAACAACGGAAAAAGAGGGCAAACATAAATATTAATACATATGCTAACAATAGTACTAGTATAACAAATAAGTCATGAGATTTAGTAACAGTGTCAACATTCAATTGGTTGTAATATTTATTTTCACAAAATCAAGATGAGAAGATTGTGGTCATTTGGAAAAGATCAAGGGAAATGAGACACTGGCTGTTTTCTGTGCGTTTATAGTAAGAATACATAGTTTGCTGTGCGTTATTGAATGTATCCCGGAGAAAATCCCAAGCATTATTACTGGTAGTCCTTAACTTACAACTCTTTGTTTGGCAACCATTCTAAGTTATAACTCTGCTGAAAAAATGTGACTTACGACTGGTCCTCGCACTTACAACCATCACAGCATCCCCATGGTCACGTGATCAGAATTTAAGCACTTGGCAACTGGAATGTGCTTAGGACAGTTGCAGCATCCCAGCCGGTCATGTGATCACTATTGTAACCTTCCCAGTGACTTTTGACAAGCAAAGTCAATAAGGGAAGCTGGATTCGCCTAACAGCCGCATGATTCACTTAACAACTGCACTTAACAGCTATGGCAAAAAAAGGTCATAAAATTGGGCACCATTCACTTAAAAAACTGCTCTGCTTAACAATGGAAATTCTGGTCCCAATTGTAGTTGTAAGCTGAGGACTACCTGTTTAGGCATTTTACTTCGGGTCTCAAAAATGCCATCTTTATTTAACTTTTATGAGGTTCAGTTATCCTATTTTGCACCTGAATTCCCAACCTGAAAAAGGGATAAGGCCACCGCTTTGCTCTGTCCCAATGATGTCACGGGCCACATCCCCAAATCTTTCAGGCCAAATCACATTACAAACAAGATGTTGTGATTTTGGAAGAAGTGCAGAAAAGAGCAGCTACGATGATTAAAGGCCTGGAAGCTAAAACATTAAGAACTATTACAGAAATTCTCAGTTTGGATCACCTAGAACTGCGTCACTTGCGGTCAGCTCTAGGTATTGCGTACAAAATTATACGTAGCAATGTTTTATCTGTAAATGACTTTTTCTGTTTTAATCGCAATAATACACGAGCAAACAACCGCTTTAAACTCAATGTAAATCGTTCTAAACTTGACTGTAAAAAAGACGATTTCTGTAATAGATTTGTCAAAGTCTGGAATGCCCTACCCGATTCAGTTGTCTCAGCTACAAATTTTCACAGTTTCAGACACAAATGGACTTCCGTGGACTTCATACTTAAGTGGTCGGTAGAGGGTGTGTGCATACGTGCACTAAAGTGCCTATCGTCCCTGTCATTGTATTTTTATTCTCTTATTCTTGTTCTTGTTTTTGTTTGACAAAATCCAATAAATAACTAAATAAATAAATTGGTTATGTCTAGTTTAATGAAAAGAAGGACTAGGGGAGACATGATAGCAGTGTTCCAATATTTGACGGGCTGCCACAAAGAATAGGAGGGTCAACTTATTTTCTAAAGCACCACAAGGCAAGACGAGAAGCAATGGGTGGAAAATAATCAAGGAAAGAAGCAACTTAGAACTATGGAGAAATTTCCTGACAGTTAGAACAATTAATCAGTAGAACAACTTGCCTCCAGAAGTTGTAAATGCTCCAACACTGGAAGTTTTTAAGAAGAGATTGGACAGCCATTTCTCTGAAATGCTATAGGGTTTCCTGCCTGAGCAGGGGGTTAGACTAGAAGACCTCCAAGGACCCTTCCAACTCTGTTATTCTAATCCAATCCAATCCAATCCAATCCAATCCAATCTAATCTAATCTAATCTAATCTAATCTAATCTAATCTAATCTGACTTCCCCCATTGATTTTGGTTGTTGCAATTAGCAATCACATGTCTCTGGATGCTGCAACTATTGTAAATAAATGCTGGTTGCCAAGCGGCTGGATTTTGACCCCATGATCATCGGGCCGCTGTGACAATTGAAGGGGTGAGGACTTGTAGGCTGCTTTTTTCACTGCTGTTGTAACTTTGAATGGTCGCTAAACCAATAGTTGTAAGTAGAGGACTACCTGCATGATTTCGCATGGGAAGAAACATAAGTGACAGGATTCAGACCTTGCAGTGGCTTTAAACTGAAACCTGTTCTTTCAAATGGCCTGCCCAGAAATAAGCGCACCCAAAATGTTCCATGCAGTTCTTCATTTGCAAGGACACTGAAGTCTGTTTGACAAAAGCACGCATTCTTACTGTCCTATATTCATTATTAGCAAACTTGAGCAAATATATGTTTTACATTTGAGTTAGATTCATAAATTTGGAAAGGATTTACTAAAATACCTGCGACTGGAGTTATTCAGCCTCTCTATGAAGCGCTCTAATGGAGGAGAACATACTACTTGCATAAACATCCGCTTTTCGCCGGAGCGAAGGGCCTCCGGCCATCACCTCTTTGTCGGCCAGAACCGAGCTGGGAGCAGGCGCAGCCTGCCCCTTTACGATTCTCCCCCCCCCCCGCAGCAGCACCCAGAGGCAGGCAAGCTCCGGGGACAGGCAGGGTGGTGACCTGGCCCCTGCTTAGGCGCCACGGAGCTCACCATTGGG
>JANHFL010008487.1:376577-387479 GCA_032468155.1 Oxyrhabdium leporinum
TAAATTCAAATAATAATAATAATAATAATAATAATAATAATAATAATAATAATAATAATAATAATAATAATAATAATTAGTTTCCACCCATTGCTTCTTGTCCTGCCCTCAGGTGCTTTGGAGAATATCTTGACTGCCTCTTCTTTGTGGCAGCCCCTGAGATATATTGGAACACCGCTATCATGTCATCCCTAGTCCATCTTTTCATAATTCATGCAATTATTCTGCTACGACGAGGTGAATCGTATTTCCTTCAGAACGTACCTCATCAAGGCAAAACTGCCTTGCTGAGGCTTTGCATACGATGCGTATCAGCTGGGCTAACCAGCCCTAAATTCTCCACCCTCCCTGTCCTCACCAGGATGCTGAGTTTTTCTCGCAGTCCTTTGATGTCATCTTTGAGCTTCTGCTCCTTCAGCCTCCACTCGGCTTTGTGCACCTCGCGGCTTAAGTCTCTCTCAGGGCCTGGCGAGTGCCGGTTGGCTTCCATTAGCAACGCCCGCAGCTCGTTCAAGCTTCTGCAGGAAGAGTGGAGAGAAGATCAGAAAGAGATCTCAGGCTGCCTGTGGGAGAGAACCTATCAAATATCTTAACGGATTTGATTCTAATACTGGAACTGCTTTCAGTTTTTATTGATGTATTTGATTGCTTTTAAAAGTGCAACGTGACAGCTAAAAAGCCTTCCATCGATAAGGAGATACTACTTAACCCAACAGTTGTATCTGATAGTTGCCATCTAAAAATTAATAACCTGGGAGTCAATTATCTAAGGCAGTTCCATAACTGAAGCAGCAACTGTGAGAAGGTCCTGCTCCAAATCAGGGAGGGAGAGAGGGAGCAAGGAGGAGGGAAGGAAGGAAGGAAAGGAAAGGAAAGGAAAGGAAAGGAAGAAAGATAGAAAGACTGACTGACTGACTGACTCTTTTCTGTTTTGGAACTATAGACCTTTCCTAACCTAGTTTTTCTTACTAATGTTTAGGATAGGAATTTCCTGAATTTATAACCTGCTTACTCAAAGGTTGGAAATTCTAAGTGATATTATCTGGAAGGTACTGAAAAGCTACCCCATTCAGGAAACCTCAGAATCATCAGAATCTTTTATAATAGACATTTCCAGCTTTAGAGTTCTCCCAAAAACGAGCAGGGTCAGTACTCTGTATAGAAGCCAAGGTTTCCTTGGAACCATTTCTAGATTCTGTTATAGAACCCTGAAATCATAACTGGGGTTCCTAATGCTTTAAATATGTCATACTGTCTCTGGTTGGAGAGAAGACTGACCTTTCTTTTTTTAATACTTCCTGGCTGATCAGAACCAGCTGACCAGAAGCATCGTGGGTTTTTCTTGACATTGTTTCTAGATCTGCTTCCAGCCTTTTCTTTTCTTTCAACAAAGAATCCGCCTTCTTGTCCGAGCTCTTGCATCTATTTTCCAGTGCTGGCAAACAGAAAGAAAGAGAAAATGGGGGAACAAAAAAACATAGAATAAACCGAATTGGAGCCCATGGCAAGGTAGGAAGAGAAAGACATTTGCACAAGCCAGGTTGGGGTAATGCATCTGGAATGGAGAATTTGAGACTTCCTAGATGTTGCTGAAGTACAACTCTCATAAGCTCTAGCCATCATAGCCAACAGATCAGAGACAAATAAGTTATCATGAATTGGTGCAGTATCACCCAAATCTGGCCAGTCATCTTAAGTAGGGGAGAGGAATTTTTCACCTCCACCAATTAAAATGCCACCCATTACAAATTCTCCCATCTCTCCTAAAATAGAAAAATTGCTGACCCTATGGAATTGACATTTTAGCCTAGTCTATCCTTCCTTTCCACCCTATTTGCTTGTTTTTTACAGGTAAGGAAATTCTTTATTAGTGTTCTTTCTTATCAGATCATCTCTATTCTGAAGGAATGCAATTTTGACACTGCACAATCATTCCTATGCACACGCCACCAAAATACTTCCATATTGACCAACACCAGCCCAATGAGACTTACCACTTACTTGGGCCCTTAGAGTATCCATCTGGGAGACAAGTGATGATACCTCCTTGTCCTTTTTACTCAATTTGTCCTGGAGATCTGTAGAAGAAAAGGAAGTGCTGGAAATAATACTTTGAACCCCAACCTCCACTTCACCTCACACTCAAGCAAATAGAGATCCAAAAGATTTAGGAGGACACTAAACTAAGGAACTCTGCTTGGGAATTCTTTTTTCATTAGCCTGTGGGCATGTCTTCTTCACCAAATTATATGTTTAGGAGAAAGGCAATGATAACTGTAGCAGAGATATAAAAATATTCTGAGATACAGCCCTGTTGGGAATAAGTTACTGCTTCATTGAAGGCAAATCATGTAAGAGGCAGATGCTAAAGAAGGTTCGGAGTTATTTTGTTAGATTAGCCCTATGTGGCAGGAGTCCCCAACCTTGGCAAATTTAAGACTTGTGGACTTCAACTCACAGAATTCCTCAGCCAGCATAGCTGTTGAAGTCCACAAGTCTTAAAGTTGCCAGAGTTGGGGACCCCTGCTGTTGGCATGTGTCCAGGATATCTGGGGAGCTGTCTCTCCCCAATGGGACTAGCCCGCCCCACTTGTGCCAGTGGAAGAGACCTGCTACTGATCCTGTCTGCTAAGGTATTCTGGAAGGTGGGTCAATGAAAGAGCCTTTTCCGCTCTGGCCCCATCTCTCTATCACCAAAAATGAGAGTTGCTTCTACCCCTTTGGCCTTTCAGAAGGGTATTAAAACTTGGTTTTGCCAGTTGGTTTAGGGCCCCAAGAGGGAGCTCAACCACTGGAGGTAGTTGACGTCATAATAAGACCTCATCCCTATATGCTGTCCATCTCTTAGTTCTGGTTTATTTTATAATTTAAAAATTTTAATCTGTAAAGTTTTAATATATTTTAATTATATTTCTATTAGTCTTATAATCTCTGCCCGGAGTTGTCCTATAGAGCAGGTGGGTGGCATAAGAATTTAATAAATAAAATAAATAATTGATATACAATGTAGCTGGGAGTCATATAGTATATATTCCTTAATGAAAGGTATCCTTTGCATGATCACAGCATACAGTAACTATACCATCAGTCTAAAAGGGAAAAAAACCCTGCTTCCTACAGGGTATCACGTACTATCCTCAACATTTTACTCCTCACAGAAAAGAATTATGCAAAACCAGTTACCTTGCACATCTAAAAAGTAAGTGCAATCTTTGTGCTTCTAAAAAGTTCAGTGGATTTTTTTTTCTTCTTGTTAAAGCATAAGAGGACCTGCCAGACCAAAGACCAATGCCCCAGGACTTGTCCCAGGCTACTCACTCCAAACAAGAAGAGAAGAATAATGTTTTCTGTGATCAGATTGTCTTTATGAGTAATCCACCGGGGGCTACAGGCTGGTGATAGCACTTAGACTTATATATCGCTTCACGGTGCTTTACAGCCCTCTCTAAGCAGTTTAGAGAGTCAGCCTGTTGCCCCCCAAAACTTGGGTCCTCATTTTACTGACCTCGGAAGGATGGAAGGCTGAGTCAACCTTGAGCCTGGTGAGATCCGAACTGCCAAATTGGAGTCAGCTGGCAGTCAGCAGAAGTACTGCATTCTATCCACTGTGTCTCCTTGGTGATGCTAAGACTAGAGCTAAACTAGGACCAGGGCATTTCCTCTTGTGTTCTTTCAGCTTTCCTCAATGCTGCTCTCCTACCCCCCAGGCTAGAGAAGCAGTTTTAGCAGAAGTCTGAGATAACACTGGTAGAAGTTCTTTGTCGAAAGGCGGATGGATGTGGGCCACAGGTTTCCAACCTCTCAACATCTAAAGAGGAGCAGACTGAACATAAGCCAGAGATGTAGCCTGTACCAGGTGATACTACCATTTTTGGATGAGGGGACCTTTTGTAGGCCTGAGCACAGCATTTAGATGAAAATAGTGAGTGATGACCCAAGCAGGAACAGAAACTTATGTCAAATGAAGCAATACAGTATTTATATTCATTATGTATAAGTCCAAGATCCCAAAAAGCGATGCACTCTTTCTTACCTTCCATTGCTTGTTTCATCTTGATCTTTTCTTCTGAAATGTCATTTGTTTCAATCATCTGAAGAAACATAAAAAAAACCCATAAACAAGCAATATTGGTTAATATGAATTGAATGAAGGATGTGCAAATGTGCATACCCATCAGATCTTCTGGACAACACCTGAAATCAATTCTATTGGTGCTTTTCATGTTTATGTCTATTTATGCCTTCAAATCAGTTTCGGCTCGAAGCTTTCTTGGCAAGATTTTTCAGAATTGGCTTGCCATTGCCTCCTTCCTAGAGCTGAGAGAGTGCGAGTGGCCCAAGATCACTCAGCTGGCTTAGTGCTTAAGCAGGATTAGAACTCCCAGTCTCACAGTTTCTACTATAGTGCCTTAACCACTACACAAACTGGCTCTCTTCCATGTTTATACCTTCCACTGATTTATGACAGACATGGCCAGTTTTATACATACCCTCCAGTAAAGATCGAATGTTTTGCTTTTATCATATCAAAGTAAAATCTCACGAACTATTGAAACAAGCTTTGCAACCTCTGAATGAATAAATGATGCATCTTAATAAAACATACATAAGCTTTCTCTCTTGCACGCAATCAAATTTTGTGGCTTGCAGCAATCAAACTCGAAGTTTTGTAGCTAGCAGTTTATCACCTGTTGACTCAAACTGATCTATGAACCCTCACATCAGTTTCCTGTCTTAACAAAACCATTGTTTCCAGCTTTAATAGAAGTGTTAAATTCATTCCAAATCATGATTTCATAGCTCGCCTTATTCCAAAGTTGAGAAACAGGGAGTTGTGGCATAGCATTACAGATAGTCCTCAATTTATGGTGGTCATTAAGCAAACCCCTTATCGACTTTGTGCGTCGGAAGCTGGCTGGGAAGTTGCAAATGGCAATCACATCTCCCCAGGATGATACAACTGGTATAAAATACATGCAGGCTGCCAAATGCTCTGATTTTGATCACATGATACTGAGGATGCTGTGACAAGTCATAAATGTGAGGACTGGTCATGTCACCTTTTTCAGTGCCACTGTACCTTTGGATGGTTGCAAAATGAATGGTTGCAACCGTTTAGTTATGTTCGGAATAAGCTTTCTACAGTCCTCCCTATGTTACCATTGGCATATTCTTCCCCTTATATCTTTCAATTTTCTCCTACTTTAATCCTTGAAATAGAATATGGTATCTCCCTTTTTTGAAACAGCTTTTGACTTACTTCCCTAACTATGCATTACAATGAAATCTCAGTGCTCTCTGAGCTTGGTTATTTTCTTGCAGACATTTCATTGCCCAAACTAGGTAACATCATCGGTGCTAATAATATTACCTGGTTTGGTAATAAAATGTCTGCAAGAAAACAACCAAGTTCAGAGAGCATCAGGGACCCCGCATTTCAACCCTGAGCTATAAATATTCTCCTTTAATGATTAATTGGGGGAAGGAGATCTCCATAATTCTAAAAAATCCTTTGAATCTAAGAATTTGTCAGCAAAATGCAATTTATGCTGTTTGAGTAACAATGTCATGAAAATGACATGAAAATGATGCAATCATGCAAGTTATATAAATTACAATTGTATATTATTATGCAAATGATAAACATAATTAAATTTGTCCACTGCATGCAAATTCTGGAAAATCAAGGTTTTATGGTAGCCAAAATTTAAAGTGATGGATCACCATTCCAGTCTGTTATCCTTCTTCCTCTTGTATATTTCCTCAATACTCTGAAATAGTAAGTTCTCAAGAACCTACTTATCCTACCGTACCTTAATTCATAAGGAAAAATAGATGTTGATTTATTAATGTATGAATTAAATATAGTAAACAAGGTAGAATCCTGAATGAAGATGTCCAAAGTCATTAATTAATCCTTTTTCCTTGATGGTTGAACTTCCTTTTGAAGGAATTCAAGCTGCCTCACATAGTGGCCAGTTTGAAAAAAAAAACACCATCTAGGTAACAGCTTATGCTGTTTAAATGTTGCATTCTTTAACTGATATATTAATAAGTAAAAGAAAAAAGAAAAGAAAAAAGGTAGGGATCCATGGCAAATTTCTTTTAAAAAGCCAATAGTTACTCATGGACACTGGCCTTTCAATTCAAACACTCACATTGGTGGGTTGGGAAGGGTGGAGGGGCTCCGTGGAGTGCAATTTATTCTCTAACACAAGAACTTTCTCCTGTAACCGCTGAATCTCTTGTTTACTCTGAACCTCAGTTTTCTGCAGAGTCTCATAGTCCAACATCTTTTTCTCAGCCAAGGAGATCTGCTCTTTCAAGAAAGCTATGGCTTGTGCCTGGTCTTTGTAATCACTGTGTAGCTTCTCCAGTTCATGAACTCTGAGGTCAGCATCTCGACACTTATCCTTCAGGTCCTGAAGTTCCATAAGCTGCTGGTTTGTTTTGGTTTCCAACTGGCTCTTCCAATTGTTGTCGCTTTCTTCCATTTCCTCCTTGACTTCTTGTACCTTCAGCTTAAGGCCTTCCTTCTCTTTAATATGAAGTGCCATCTCAATGTCATGCTTAGCTTTTAGGTTCTCCAGCTCTAACTGGTGCTCCAATTTGATGCTTTCTACTACAGCTTTCAGCTCCACTATTTCCTTATGCTGGCTGTCAGAGCCTGTGTTCAAAGTAGCCTTGAGGTCCTCCAATGACTTCTGATGGTCTGATGCTAACGTATCTAGCTTTGACTTCCAGTTGTCCATTAAGCCCATGTTCTCATTGGTGGCCTGCTGAACTTTTTGCTTGAGGTCCACAATTTCTTGGGAGTACTTTTCATTGAGAGCTTTCAACTTTTCAACCTCCTGCTGGTGCTTCTTCAAAGTCCTCTCATACTTCTCTTTCAGTTGGATACTCTCTTTCTGGTGCTCCTTGTTGGCTGAAAACAGTTGGTCACGTAAGCGGAGAGTTTCCGTCTGCAGGCCCAGGCTGTGATCTGGAGATTCTGGCTGATGGGAATTCTTTAAACATTGCTGCAACTCTTCAACCTCACTTTGTCTTAAGGTCAACTCTTCCTCAAGCTGAAGAATTCTTGACTTCTCTGCCACAGTAGTTAACTGAAAGAGATTATGAAAAGGATACAAGCGTGCATTAGAATCAGTGGTTGCATTTTCACATGCACTTGTGGGTAACCTGCAGCCCTCCAGTTGTCATTAGAATGCAGCTGACCATCATCCATCCAAAACCACTGGCTAGGACTGATGGAGTCAACAACATCTGGATGGCTATAGTTTCCCTGTACTTGAAAATCCTAAGAGTTTCTTCACTCATTGTGGAAGCTTTCTTTTTTTAAAGAGTATTACTGTATAATATCTTTTAGGGATGCATAAAGGTGTTAACCAGCCCTTCCCAATCTAGTGCACGGCTACAGTACTGGACTAAACCTCCAGAATTCTGAATCTGTAACTATCGGAATATGAATGTAATGAAATGTTTATACAACATGCTCAGCATTGTTTTCTGTGTTCTCAAAATAAACCAGCAAATGGGCTATAGTTATAGTAGGTTGCATCTTAACCCACTTGCCTAAATAAATTATGCAAATGTCTTTTGTGTTGGTATCGCTAACATCATATAGCCTCAACAGAAGAGTGATTACAAATATCTTAAGTAGAACACTGGAATATTTTTTTTGCTACCAAATATGTGAAAAAGCTCTTAGAAAAGGAATTGCAGCTTACAAATACCTATGCAGTAAAACAGATTTCATTCCCTGAAGGCTTTAGATTTTCATTTTTGTTTTTGCACCAGGGTAAATTTTCCATTGAGCTTTTCTTTCTTTTGGAATTAGACCATGTTCAATTCTGTCTTTTGCAATTTTCTAGAAAGCAGTAAGAAAAACTATTTTGCCTGGAAACATCATCACTTCTCCTTAAAAAAAAATACAGAAATGGTCTGTACACCAGTCTCCTGTAATCTGGCAATCTCCATATGGTGGGGATGAAAATGCCACAATTTACAATCAGAATAGCCACTGGAAAAACGAGTGGAGATGAGACAACAAAGTTATGAAATGGCAGGATGGCATGTACCAATTCAGATCTCTGATGGAGGCCACAGTTGAGCTATTCGTGAAAATATGGATCTATATGGATACATACAGCTTCTCATGAGAAGAAAACTGGAAACAAAGGGATAAAAATTGCTTACAAGCTGTGCTTAGGAGGTGATCCTAGACTTAACAGCCGTTCATTTAATGGCTGTTCAAAGTTACAATGGTACTGAAAAGTCACTTATGACCATTTTTCACACTTATGACTGTTGCGGCATCCCCAAAGTCACATGATCAAAATTGACCAAGATGCTTGGCAACTGACTCATATATTTATGACAATTGCAGGGTCATGTGATCACCTTTTTGCAACCATCTGACAAACAAAGTCAATGGGGAACTCAGATTCACTGAACAACGGTGCTACTAACTTAACAACTGCAGTGATTCCCTTAACAACTGTGGCAAGAAAAGTTATAAAATGGAAAAGTTATAAAATGTCTTGCTTAACAACAGAAATTATTGTTTCTATTGTGGTCATAACTCAAGGACTACCTGTACTTGAAACAAAATAAAGCAACTTTTTCTTTTTCCCCATGCTACGTCGTAACGTATTTTGAAGTTTCTAAAAATTACTTCCTCAGGAAAAAGTGTTTCCTGTCTTCTTCTCAAGCAGCAAGAAAATGTCTTTAGGAATGCTCTTGGTCTCATTTGTCAGGTCAGATTTAAGTTAGAATTACTGGTAATGATAACTGGAGAGGTTGTCTTCTGTGGCATCTTTTCCCACCACTCTGAAGCCTCCCTGAGTGGCCACACTTCCTAATCTGAAAAGTTCCCTGAGAAGAGCTCCCGCAGATGTTGTACCTTGGAATTCAATAAAGAGGCATGAGAAGGCAGGGAGGCTAGTAACGTATAACAAAAGGCGGGATATTGACATATATATACTTTGGCCACTTTGTAATTAAATAAATTAAAGGATAACAACCCTTTATCCATAAGAATTTCAGTGATATCTCTTCCACCTTAAAAGAAATGTTTAAAAACAAATTCTTTTTTTCTCAGATTGAATGAGACTTGGTAGAAAACAATGCAGGATATGTTTTCTGCACAAAACCCCTTTCCCTTCTCCATAACACATTAGCCACTTGCTGTCTGGAATGTTACATGCTCAGCCCCCAAAATTAGGATTTCATCGCACCACTGGGGTGATGCTACAATGCAAAATTTTGACTGTAATCTATTCCCTCTATCAACTCTGCAATCATCTTCATCACCTATAGACCAGTGTTTCTCAAACTTGGCAACTTTAAGCATGCCAGCTGGCTGGGGAATTCTGGGAGTTGAAGTTCATATGCCTTAAAAATTGCCAAGTTTGAGAAACACTGCAGATTAAATACCTCAAGACTTGAGAGTTTAGCAGGCACGCTGGGCAGCTTTTGAAAACTTACTCCTTCAGTCCCAGCATTCTCCATCTTGAAAACAAACCTTTTGTTCAGCATAGTGGACTGCTGAAAGTACAAAGTAAAGTAAGAAAAATAAATAAATAAGTGCCATCATTCTTGTCAGCTGATATATCAGATTATTTTCATAAGGCTAATAAAAGTCATTTCAACTCTCAACCCATAGCTGCTAAATTGGGTCATGTCAGATTTGGGTTTGCTCAATTGTTCTATGGTCACTGACTCTTTGCTCATAGCATAGTTTACCCTGGTGTAAAAGGGAGTATCAGCCGGCCAGCCGGCCAGCCAGCCAGCTAGCCAGCCAGCCAGCCAACCACCCTCCCACCCACCTATGGAAATTGGTTAGAGGTTATTAACAGAAATGTTCAAAAGGAATATGCAAGGAATGGTGCTGAATGTATAAGCAAACTGCTGACCATGGTTAATGTTTAATGATGGGCTTAGAAGCAGCTGGGAAACTGATGGGGCACAGCACATTCGGTTTATGAATCATGGTAAAAAGGAAATAGAAATCTGTCAATAGGGGCTGCTCCGCTGAATAGACAGCAATACTAGCTCTAAACATTCAGAGTTGAAAGTTAGAGGAGGACACAAAAGTTTCTGATCCAAACCTTTGCTTAACAGAGGAAAATCAGAGCATCTCCCAAACAGCTAGAAATTTGAGGTCACAGCAAGGGGGCATCTGCCTAGCCGTCACACAATAACGGATGTCACTGTTGAACTGCTCTTAGGACTCAAAAATTTCTCCTAGGGTTCATCTAAACTCTCCTCTCCTCTATCAAAATCTCATGAAATCTAATCCTGAGATGAGGATGGCTCTAAGCCTGTTGGCCTTTTGGAAGGTCTTGAAAACCTGGCAATATGCCCGGGTTCCAAGTATGTGAAGGATTCGGTTCCCTGGCTGGCTTTTTTTTCCTTTCTTTTTTTTATACCGATGAATTATAACATCTCTTGGCTGCTATTTATATTTAATTTTTATTTATTTTATAATTTCATACTTAATTTCTTTTTTTGTATTGTTTTTTAACTGTTTTGTTTGCTGCCTACAGTCACTGGTTAGAGGTGGGCACAAATTGAATAATCGAATACCAGAACTCAAAAAACAAAAAAGCAAAAATATAAATATAATCTTATCCCTTGGGGCAGCAGAAACCAAACCTTCACCTCTTCTCATGTTTACAGCAGCATATCAACACTGATTAGGTCATAGATGCTAATCTTAAAATACATTGTATTTTAGTGTGATAGATGAACCTTATCAAGAGAAGGAATTTTCCTAAGCCAAATCTGACTCACAACACGCTTTTCCTCTCTGAAAGTTTATTAATCAATGAAGTAAATTGCCCAGAATGTTCTAACATTCATTTACTCCCAAAGCATGCTTCTGGCAGAACCCAAAGGGCC
>JANHFL010008487.1:394015-407415 GCA_032468155.1 Oxyrhabdium leporinum
GGGTGTGGCTTGGTGGGGGTCATGTGACTGAGTGGGCGTGGCCAATCCGGCATCACTCATGGCAAGGTGGGATGGCACCCAGCAGGATTCCGCACATGCACACAGCTTCAGCCGCAAGGCGAGTCTCGACCGAGCAACTTTTCGGGGCCTGCTCTGCTCCATCTATGCTCTCTGGGACAGCGGCTGCTTCTCTCTGTGGCGCTGCTGCTCTTGCTGGCAGAGCGTCTTGTGCAATTTAGCAGCTGTGAGCTGCCGCTTTCCTCAAAGCCCCATCCAGAAAGTGCTGTGGCACAGAGAAGCGGCGCTGTTGAATGCTGTTTCTCTCAGCTGCAGTGCTTTCCGGATGGGACTTAGAGGACCCAAAGCGGCGGCTCACGGCTGCTAAATTGCACAAGACGCTCTCCCAGCAAGAGCAGCAGCAGAGAGAGCTGACCTGGCGAGCACATGGAGCATCTCCACAAGCAACCGAGGCTCAGCAAGGGACGGAAGAAGCAGCTGCAAGCTCTCTGCTGCAGCACTTTCTGGATGGATCTTCTTAAAGGTAAGAATAACTGTCTGGTCCATTCCCAAACCACTTCAGTCCTCCTGCACCCCAGTTGCCCCCCCATGATCCTTTGGCCTAGCATGGCAGGCAGCAGGCCGAATAAATTGCTTTAGCCCGGGGGGGGCATAGTTTGAGGCCAGAGGGGGATGGTACCATGTGGGAGGAGTCTCCAGACACAGCAAAGCAGGAGCCAGGGAATGGTACGTTCCCCAACTTGGCCTAGGTGAACGGTGATCAGGTGGTGGCTTGGAGCAAGGCCGGAACCAGGGAATGGCGTGTCCTCGGGGTGCCGACGAAGGGCGAGTGGGCGGCTTGCTTACCTTTGGTGAGCAGAGGTGAGGTAAGGCGCGGAGATTAGCTGGGTGTGTGGTGAAGGTGAGATATATAGGCGGGCTGGGGCAGAGCAAGCAAGTGGGCAGGGTGAGCAACAGGTGGGGACGGGGCCAGCCAGAGGTGGCATTTGCCGGTTCGCCAAGCTACTCAATTTCCGCCACCGGCACGCCCAAACCGGCTAGATTTCACCTCTGATATTAGTCATTTCTAACATGTGGGAATCCCGCTGGTGATTGAGCTTGGAAAAGGGAACCACACTGCTCCCTGCCCGCTTACTTGAACTGGATTCTTATTTTAATTCAGCTTTTTTTTTAGAAATAGAGCATATTCAATGACCCCGTAGCAGAATTGTACAATTAGCCCTATAGCAATGCCACTTAGACTTATGTACCGCTTCACAGTGCTTTACAGCCCTCTCTAAGCTGTTTACAGAGTCAGCATATTGCCCCCAACAATCTGGGTCCTCATTTTACCGGCCTCAGAAGGATGGAAGGCTGAGTCAACCTTGAGCCTGGTGAGAATCAAGCTGCTGGCAGTTGGCAGAATTAGCCTGCAATACTGCATTCTAACCACTGCGCCACCAAGCTTGATTATTTGCCTTCTCCTAAGCAAACAAGCCATATTTCACATCCATTCTATTTTCAGCTCCCCAACCTTCAAATTGTGGATACCTTTTCTCTTCTTCTAACTGGTTCAGCAACTCTACTTTCTCCTTCTGCGCTCCATCCAGCAAGGCTCGTGCTCTCTGCAAATTTCCCTCAGTTTCTGTTATATACTAAAAATGAAACAAAAAAAAGAAAGCCCAATCAATTTTCCAGCATTGTACCAGATTACACAGAGACATAGTTTCACTACTCTTACCTTTTATTCTTGCCCATTAAGGAAAGGAAATGATCAAAATAAATGAACCTGGCAAACTAAATGAACCTGGCAAACATTAGTTTCCCATAGGATTTTACCTATCTTCTGCCTTTTTTTACCCCAGAAGCTCAGGAGGTATACAAGGCAGCCTGGCAATTTTCCATCACGATGCTAACAGAATTAGGGCATATTTACTTAACAGCTTTATTCAACAACTAAGAATTTCTGCAGGAATTTCCTGATGTTCTAAAAGTCTATCTGCAGTGTGCGTGCATGCACAAATACACGTGGGCTTTAACTTTCAGAGTTCTCATCGATGACCCTGCTGATTCTGGAATTTGAAAGGCATCCACCTGGACATTGCCACGGTTGGGAAAGCCTACTTTAGATGAAGCTTGGTGAATACCAAATGATTATTTCTGCTAATAATGATGGACCTATTTTGTGCTTGCAAACCAAAGTCATACTTAGCGCTTAATAATAAATAATTCATTGTGTTATAAATCAGATGCTTTTCCTTCCTGGCTTCTTGTCAACCTTCTCAGGTAGGTCTGACAGGAAACACAACCAGAGAAACCAATTCTACTTTACTGTAAAGCTGCATCAACAGAATCTTACAAGTCTGAAAGTACAGTTCTCCTGCCATCTCCTTTACACCCTGAGAACCTGGGGGGAGGTGTTCCCTTCTGAGCCTCTTTCTTTGCCTTTTATGCACCTGTACGCTATGTCTCTTACATGACCGTTCCCTAGGCAGCATCTCGTCCCCCATCTCTCAAGGTCATTCCCACATACTATTACACTTCCTGCTTTGGTTCTACCTGCTCGTGCTGAGCTTTCAAGATGGCTATCTCCTTCTCCACTTCACATATGCGGCTGGTTGCCTTAGCAACCTCAGCACGCTCCAGGTCACGCTCAGCCAGGAGCTGTTCGATGTGTTGCTGCTTCTCCTTCAATGCTTCCTGAAGGGCTGTTGTGCCAGAGATCTTCCGGGCATAGCGAGAAGAGGTCTCGGTCAGCTACAGGAGGAGCATTGGAAAACCACAAGGGAGAAAATTCAGTTAGCCACTTCCTTTATATATCTTTAATGTGGCCGCAAAATTGAGCATCGAAATACAGCCTGAACAGATAAATGCATTTAAGCTGGACAGGATGAGCTCTTTCCTACCTAATCTGTCCTCAATACCAACCACTATCGTATCAGGTTATCGATGAAGAACTGAGAAGGAGAGAAATGAAAATTTGTTGGTGCTGGTCAGGCTAAGAAGGCAGACTCGACAACTGAGTTCACACAATGCACTGTGATAAAAGGGGCCTTTGATGGTCCTGATTTATGGCTTAGAACTCTCTGTGACGTCAGCCAATTATGATTTAAAACAGAGGAGTCAAACTCAATTTCATTGAGGGTCGCACAAGAGTTGTGTTTGACCTCAGGGAGCTGGGTTGGGCATGGACAGGGTGGGCACCTTACTGGTGTTGGGGGTGCCTGTGGTGAACCGAGTGCTCTGCCAGCAAAAACGGGCTCCTGAGCTCCATTTCCGGCTGCGATGGCCTCCTGCAACCCTCTGCCAGTGAAAATAGAACTTGGGAGGTCCGCATGAGGCACCGGGGCCAATCCTTTGCTGTTTTCAGGGCGGCCATGAGGGCAAGATCTAAGCACCCTGCGGGCCTTGAGTTGGACACCCGATTTAAAACATAACTAACAGGAAATGGCTCAATGCCATGTATGAACCCAGTCACCATTTCCTCTTTGATCATACTGGCAAGAACAATGGTGGTTGATGTAGGCAGGGGTGGGCTTCAAAAATTTTAGCAACGGGTTCTCTGCCTAGTTGCTGGGTGGGCGTGGCCATGGTGGGCATGGCCTAGTTGGCCTCCTGCACCACAGCAGGAGGGAGCGTTTTCACACACCCCCGGGCTCCGGAGGCTTTTCTCGAGCCTCCAGAAGGGCGAAAATGGCCTCCCCAGGCTCCAGCGGCCCTTCAGAAGCCCGTTTTTCGCCCTCCCTGAGCCTCTGTGCAGGCCCTGCACTTACCTGGGATCCAAAACAGGACTCCTGGGAGGGGTGAGGTGGCGTGGGCAGGGCCAGCCAAGGGTGGAATGTACGGGTTCACCGAACCCGCTATAAAATTAGCTACCGGCTAGTTATGGGTTTGCCCGAACCCGGGCGAACCCTAGCAGCCCACCCCTGGATGGAGGCCATCTTGGAGGAACCCACAGGGCTGTAGGTTCCAACTTGTCCATCTCTCTTTCAAAACTGTGTGTTTCTGAGAGAGAAAAACAATCATAGGTGGACAGTGCCTTTCAACCTTGGCAATTTGAAGATGTGTGGGCTTAACTCCCAAAACTCCCCAGCCAGCATGCTCGCTGGGAAATTCTGGGAGTTGAAGGACTTCCACACATTTCCAGACTGCTAAGGCTGAGAAACATTGCTCTGAGATGTACCATATCTTTGAGCAACAGTCCTTGTATCATCTCTCTCAAGTAATGGGAAGGAAATTGCAAGCTCAGTGAGGCTGTAACTGGAGCTTGGATGATCACTGAAAAGGCCTTTTAGTAAAAGGACAAATGACACATATGCATTATAACATCGTTCACCACCTCTGTTACGATTCATGGTACCTGCATGATTACACCATGATGCACGAGACATTATCAAGGCTTGTTCTGAATCCTTATAAGATGAACCTTACCAGTCCACTCCGGCTAGGCCTTCCCCCTACGGAGGAGGCCACGGAACTGACAGAGCTGATAGACGAGCTGCTGGGACTGTGGGTCAGGGCTGAGACGCCCATGGCCATCCTCTTACTTTTCTTCGCTTTGGCTGGGCTGGTGGATGGGAACCCAATCCGGATGACCTTATGGATAGGAGCAAAGAGGCCAAACTTTGGTGGGCACTGAAAATACCTGGAGATGAAAGAAGGAAGTGATTTTCAGCAACCTTCTAGGGTAAAACATTTCCAGTTTCACATTCTCTTCTCTACGGTGTGAGTCAGTTATGAATTTAACATGCTTCCCAGAGATCAGCCAAGCTGAGAACATACAACCCTTTTTGGATTGTGAGCCATGAGTGGGCGCAGCAGCAGGTCAATGAGGCTTGATCTGATTAAATTAAAGTTAAATCCAGCTAACAGAATGGCTCCCTGTGCATTTAATGATTTCCTCTTCAGTCATATTAAAAAGTTGAAGAGTGATTTTTTTTGAACAGTTGTAAATCCATTATCAAAGCCCAACTCAGCTTTATGGGTAGATAAAATAAACCATAAACTCAGTGTGTGGATTTATTTACAGCAGACGCTACGCTATTTGTTGAATCTGTATTCACCACTTCTTTGTCCTTAATGTGTGACATCTGATGCAAAGATCACCAGGATCAGGGCTTCTGGATTATAATCACGTACATCTGATTTTACCCTTCCAAGAGACACCAAAGAGGCTACTAATATAATGTGCAGGAATTTCAAAAGGAAACAAAAAGTATTTTAAAAATACCCGATAATCGAAACACTACAATGAACTGATTAAAAGGACACAGATAGTCCTTGACTTACAACCACCATTGAGCCCCAAACTTCCATTGCTAAGCAAGACAGCTATTAAGTCAGCTTTGCCCCATTTTATGACCTTCTTCCGCTGCAAATCATGCAGTTGTTAAGTGAATAATGTGATCGTTAAGCAAATCTGGCTTCCTCCATTGATTTTGCTTGTCGGAGGCCAGCTGGGAAGGTTACAGATAGTGATCCCGGGACAATGCAATTGTCATATGCCAGTTTCAAAGTGCCCGCATTTTGATCACGTGACCACGGGAATGCTGTAAGTTTGAAAAATAGTCATAACTCATTTTTTCAGTGTCATTGTAACTTTGAACACTCATTAAATGTATGATTGTAAGTCGAGGACTACCTGTAGAATTAAAATAATAACAGCAACATAAAATTTATAAAAGCTATAATGTAGTCCTCGAATTACAACCATTTGTTCAGCGACTGTTTGAAGTTATGGCAGGACTATGCAAAGGGAATTATGACAGGTGCCCCAAATGATAGCAGTTGCAGCACCCCAGCTACAATTCTGATTAAAATTCAGGGGCTCAGCTCAGCAGCTGGCCCACAGTTATGACCGCAGGGGTACTTCTGCTCTTCCCTACCCACCTATCTCCCCTACATCTGTGGATGTTTGGCCAGCCGGCCCAACAGCGTTCCTGGGTGACGCAATGAGGCTGGGACTGTAGTAAAGACACAAGGACTTTAGCAGTCTCAGTCAGCTGCTACCATCACCTCTAGGCCTCCACTTCAGCCCAGAGCTGGAACTTTCACTGAGAAATACTGCCTCAGTCCTAACACCATGGCCACCAACCCCAACATCAAAGTGCAGAGGCCCAGCTACCCCCCTCCCCAACTGCCCTGGCCTCCATAGAAGGTCCAGCTGCCCTTCCTTCCACTGCACGCCCAGCCTGACTCTGTGTGAAGCAGCTGCTGGCCACACCAGGCCTTCTTCCCAAGGCCACTTGCATCATGCTTCAAATAGCACATGTCATTCTTGTGAGTCCTGGGGACTCACGTGGCCAACAACTACCTTGCAAAGGGCCAGGATGGGCACAACATATCAGCAGCGGGAGCAAGACAACAGTGAAGGTCAGCTGGGGAGGCCGGATGACAAGAGTGACTGAGAATGGGACTCCACCGGGGCACTTCCTGCAGTTTTCGGCCTCTCTGTTGGAAGCTTCCCAGGGTAGGGCGGCTGTGCACTGAACTCTTGAAGCTTCCAGGGACAAAGCAGCTTTGCAGTGCACTGTTGGAGCTTCCTGGGGCATGGCGGTTTTGCTCCACTCCGCCGGGCAGGATTGGGGTGGCTGAAATTTCTAGGGATGGCTGTGGTTTTGTGCTGTTGCTCAGAGGCGTCTTGAAGCCCCAAAGCACTCCTTCAGCCGTGGCATGACCAACAGCCCCAGAGCTGTGTGATTTGAGGCTGCTTTCCAACCCCTCAAAACAGGGTGCAGGTCAGCCAAATGGGCAGAGATGGAGTGAACAGGCCATTCTGGAGAAGCTGAAGGGGAGATAGAAGAACTGAGGCTGGGGGGCTGAGAGGGATCAAGGCCAGAATGGCTTGGATGGGGTGGAATTTGCTTAAGAATGGCATTCTGTTAACAATGGCAACACAGACTGCCAGATTGCTACCACCGAGCGATGCAATCTTGTGACACTGCGTTTTGTGGCCACATTGCTTAGCAACAGAAATTCCAGCTGCAATTGCGGTTGTAAGTCAAGGACTACCTGTATTAATAAACAACAAAGCTACAGTACGATAACATCCTATGCCTACGTAATTTAGCTTTTGTTCTCTCCCTCTCTCCCTCCTCCTCCCTCTCCTTATTCTTACCAACAATATATTAGCCAGTCTTTCAACATCTGATGGTTTCTAATAAAGGGACTTTTCATTCCCATTATCCTCAGTTAGGACAGCCAATGGCCCTTCTAGGAATGATGGGAACTGCAATCACCCGAAGTTATAGAAGATGAAGATTTGGAAAGCCAAAGATTTTCAAAAGGAGAAGAGCTGCTCTCGCATTTCCAATGGCCAGAAGGCAAAACAATGGCAGCTTTTCCCCCAAAAGAGAATGAAAATCAAGGCAAGCCTCAAAAAAGTGGAGGGACGGGGAAGAGGAGATTGCCAGTAATATGATGTGGCAGCAAGTAGTGAAAAAGCAAGGGAAGGTTTTTATAGTCCTGCCAAGTCATTTGCCCAGATGTGAGCAGCTGTTCCAGAACATTGCTTCCAATTTGTGGACACCCACAAACACACACAGAGAGCTGGCAGCTGTCCCAAACTGCCTATATAGGGGAGGAATTGCTCAAGCATTAGCATTGAAAGCTGGAGGAAAACTCTGCCCTGCTGGGGAGAAGAGGCCAGCTGCAAACCACGGCTTCCACCTGCCTTTTCCAAATAAATACAAAAACACTTGTTTGGATGCTTTCGGCGAGATGTCAGAAAAAAAGGTAGGGGTTCCAGTGGCAAAGACCTTTCCCTCCCAAGTCATTCCTTGGTCTTCCATACCGCTTAAGGAGAGAGAGCAATCAACAGACCGGTCTTCTCTAACCTGGCGTTCTCCAGATGTTTGAGGGCCGCAACTCCCAAAATTCATAAGCATAACCTCATTATCACAGACCTTAATTTGCCATTGGACCCAGTCTACAAATCGAATCCTGATGCCCTTGAAAGACTCTCGAAAGTTACCATTATAACGGAAAAACAACAAGAAATTGACTGATGTATCCATGCAGGGCTGAGTCACTGACAAAGTATCTCTCTCTAACGAGTGTCCTCTGATCTTCTGGGTGTATTGTGGTGACAGCAATACTGTGTAGTGCTGACTGCCAAGAAACCTGGATACCCTGTTGATTTTCCTCTGTGGCTAGTGCACCCATCACACCAGAGCTTTGTGTAAAATAAAAACAAAAGAACTATAGATTTACAGGCAGCTACTGGCTTACAATCACTCATTTAGTAACCTTTCCAAGTTACAACGGCACTGAAAAAAAGTGACTTATGACCGGTTTTCACACCTAACAACCACTTCAGCATCCCCATAGACAGGTGATCAAAATTCAGATTCTTGGCAACTGGCATGTACTTATGACAGTTGCAGTGTCCCGGGGGTCATGTGATCACCATTTGTATCCTTCCCAGCTGCATTCTGACATGCAAAGTCAATGAGGAATCCAGATTTGCTTAACAAACGACTGCATGATTCAGTGAATGCCTGGGAGACATGAAAGGAGCCTCCTTAAAGACTGCATTGTTTTTAGCAATCGTGTGTTCCCTGGGCAAAAAAGGTCGTAAAATAGCAATAGCAATAGCACTTACACTTATATACCGCTTCACAGTGCTTTACAGCCCTCTCTAAGTGGTTTACAGAGTCAGCGTATTTCCCCCAACAATTTGGGTTCTCATTTTACCCACCTTGGAAGGATGGAAGGCTGAGTCAACCGTGAGCCTGCTGGGATTTGAACTGCCAAATTGCAGGCAGCAGAAGTAGCCTGCAGTATTGCACTCGAATCACTGCGGCTGATGGGGCATGAGCAAAATGGGGCAAACCTCACTTGTCTTGCTTAGCAACAGAAATTTTGGGCTCAGTTGTGGTCATAAGTCGAGGACCAACTGCACTTGAACTGAAGAAAACGCTGTTCTTTTTAAACTCAAAAGAAGACAACATGATCTGGGGATCTACCAATTTATTTCAGGCTACCCATGGTTCATTAGAACCAAAGGTTAGACGACCTTGGTGGTTTCACGTTTCGGCTAAACAAAACAAGGTGAAGATGGTATATTTTGTTCCCTCTCCCCCCTACCACCCCAACATATCTCACCATCTCCCAACCATCTTCTAAGCAATTGTCAGCATCCTTCGTTTCCTTCCCTCTAGCATATTTTGATTTGATTTGTAGACCACCCAAGAACATTTACTGTGTGCATAAGGACAAGTAATGTGTGCAATCTTTTGCACTATTCCAAGAAGAACATTTCAAATCTCAATTATTTTGAATTATGGAAAGGCAGAACATGTGTCAGCATCCCTAGGAGACCTCTCTCCATAGCGCAGGGCCAACATCTGCTCAAGAATGCCGCACAGTAAATCAGTGGCAGGCATTCATCCATGCTCAGACAGTATCATGGGGAGGAAAATCAAGTCTGACAGGAAGACAGTGAGGGCATTTGGCCTGTCGGACCTTGAGAACGGATGGGGGTGGGATGGAGAGATATCGACTTTTGGGATGGCAAGACATGCCGTAAGCTTTAAGCAAAGCATGCATCTTCTGACCCTCATGAGTTCAGGAGACAAAATAATGGGTTAACTTTTAGAAGGAAGTCTAGAGGAAAGTTAGAAAAAACCTTGACCCAACAACCAGAAAGTAATTTTTCAATGCAGTTCATTCCTCCAAGAGAAGTAGGGGTTTTCTCTGATGTTGATTTCAACCCAAGGATGGACAGACATTCAACAGAGATGTATTCAGGGGTGGGCTGCTGAGGGTTCGCGGGGGTTCGGGCAGACCCTTAGCAAAGATTCTGAAGGGATCGCCGAACCCCCAAATCCCACTGCTGGCTGGCCTTGCCCACTTCGCCCCGCCCACCCCTCCCAGGAGTCTCCACATGGCCTGTTGTGGATGCAGGTAAGTGCAGGGTGTGCGTGGAGGCTAGGGGAGGGCGAAAAACAGGCCTCCCGGAAGTTCGGGGAGGCTGGAAACAGCCCATTTTCAGCCTCCAGAGAGCATCCGGAGCCTGTTTTCGCTCTCATGGAGGCTCGAGGAAAGCCTCTGGACCTCGGGGAAGGCAAAAAAATGGGCCTCCCAGAAGTTGGGGGAACCTGGAAATAGCTCGTTTCCAGCCTCCAGAGAGCGTCTGGAGCCAAGGGGGGGAGGAGGCTATTTTCACCCTCCACAAGGCTCGAAAAAAGCCTCTGGACCTCAGGGAAGGCGAAAACACACACACACGCCACTGTGGTGCAGGAGGCTGACTAGGCCACACCCACCATGGTCACGCCCACCCAGCAACTGGGCAGCAAACCCATTGCTGAGATTTTTGAAGCCCACCCCTGGATGTATTAAATTGGAGTCTGCACTGAGGAGAAGGTTGGGCTCGGTGGCCTAAATAGTTACAAAGGGTTCTACAAGTACCTTGTTCCAGCAACAGCTCCGTCGTTCTTTCCCAGAGGTTCATCCAACTCCACACCACACCATTCCCCTTTGGCGAAATCTGTCTCCCCTACATAGCGCACCACACCAGTTTTTGTTCCACCAACCTGTTAAATCATTTGAGGGAAAGAATTTTCTTAAATATATATATATAAGCAAATACACACAATTGAGGTTTGTTTAAGGCTAGGGGAAAGCAATGAATAGCAAGATTAAAAACAGTCATTTTTCAGTTCCAAAAAACCAACGTGAAGCCAAGATAAATACAGGTAGTCCTTGACTCATGACCATTCATTCAGCGACTGTTCAGTTCCAAAAGCAGTGAAAAGCAACTTGCAACTGGTCCTCGCACTTATGACCATTGCGGCCTCCCCAAGGTCATGTGACCAAATTTGGACATTTGTCAATTAGCATATATTGCAGCATCTTGGGGTCATGTGATCATCATTTGTGACCTTCACAGGAGGTTTCTGACCACCAATGGTGGGAGTCAGTGATGCATGATTCACTTAACAACTCAGTCATTTACTTAACGACTGTGGCAAAAAAGTCATAAAATCAGGCATGATTCACTTAACAATGATTTGCTTAGCAATGGAAATTCTGGTCCCAAATTGTAAACATCAGTCAAGGCCTACCTGCATTTATAGTATTTGACATAAAGTAAAAGAAAGACAAATAACATTTTTGAAGAGTGCAAGCCTCCGAGCAATGCAGAAATACTTATCAGGCAGGGTACAAAGAGAAGAAATTGTATTTAAAATCTGCATTAAAACAATATTTTTACTAGTCAAACTGAACGCTCACAAAAAATATGCAGTCTTTCAAGTGTCCAACAACTCTTCACCAGACAATTATATTTAGCTATCTGGAGAAAGCAAACATTTCAATATTATATTATACCACTCCTGAGAATATAAGAATAACTCTGTAGGATCAGCCCAGAGCTCATCTTAGTCCAATACTTTGTTTCTCACAGTGGGTAACCAGATGACTCTGAGGTGCCCAAGTAAGAGATGAAGGCATTTCCTTTCCTCCCACTAGGCATGCTGTCCTCAACCTAGAAGTAATTATGAGTCTTCAACATTGATAGACTTGTTCAGCATTAAGAATAAAATAGAAAGAGTAGAGTAGAGTAGAGTAGAGTAGAGTAGAGTAAAATAGAATAGAACTCTTTCTTGGCCAAGTGCGATTGGACACACAAGGCATTTGTCTCCAGTGCATAAGCTCTCAGTGTACAACAAACAACATAAATCATAAGATATAATCATAAATCCATTTCCTCTTTAGGGGCCATCCAAATTGGTGGCCATCCTATCTTGGAACACTGAACATCTCAATTCCCTCCTTTTCAGTCTTAACATCCACTATTATGTCTGAGGATAAGCCTATCTGTGGATAAGCGAAGTCTTTTTGGTATACTTCAGCACCTAAAATTCTTGGCTTATCCATGAATATATACAGTATTATTATTTCGGTGAGTGGTCTCTACAGCAGTCAGAACTGTGATATAGAGATTATCAGGTCTTAGTAGCTGACTCAGTTGATAGCAAGATTCTCCCAGAGTCGAC
The DNA here is from genome assembly GCA_032468155.1 of Oxyrhabdium leporinum. Taxonomy (NCBI): domain Eukaryota; kingdom Metazoa; phylum Chordata; class Lepidosauria; order Squamata; family Cyclocoridae; genus Oxyrhabdium; species Oxyrhabdium leporinum. The sequence continues at coordinate 406,012 of JANHFL010008487.1, forward strand.
TATAACTAGATTTATGGAAATGGAATTGGATAAGGTTGCAGAAATTCCAGCCAATGGATGGCTTTTACTTTAGAACCCAATTTATCAAGCATCCTAGAATTAGATTAAAAGTTTCAATATTTCATTAACTGAAGTAACTCTATATATTATATCATCCTGAAAATTGCAGATTGCTCTTGAAATCCATTTAATATATGAATAACACAGCAATAATCAACACAGTATAAATCATAAAATAAGATTAAAAGCTATAGCAAATTCTATCCAAGTACCTGAAATTCATTCTCATCTAGCAAATCTAGAAAGTTACAGTATTAAGACTTTATATTAAGAGAAACCAAATTTTGGGTGCGCCTCAAACCCATTTACATAATTATAATCCAAAAATGGTCCCACATATGAGTTCTGTACCAGATTTATTTTTGAAATACAAACTTATTTTAGACATTAGTGTGACTACTGCCATAACTTAATTAGCCATTCATCTACCAAGAGAATAGCATGTATTTTCCAGTAAGAAACAATATCCTTGCAGCAATTACCAACTTCAATGTTACTTTATATACTTTGTGGAAATTTAATAATGTTTAGTAATATTTAACAAAAATCTGCAGTTAGAATTTGTTTCATTCTAATATAAATTTCCCCAAAATTGTTTACAACACTCCAACCAAATATGAAAAAATGGTCAAGCAAGATCAGAGAATGAATTGTCCATTATAGCAATCAGTACTAATGTATCAGCAACAAAGCTTCATGTAAGTGTAATAGAGAATGTGAATATGTTTTTTGTCCATCGCATATCAATTATCTATATACAAATAAAACTCCCTTGCCTGTCTGTAACCTTCAATTAGAATAGTGCATCACAGGGCAACAGTTTTTAAAGCAAGGAACTGGAATGGGCTAACTTAAGGAATACACCCAAAATCTGGGATCAGTGGAATTGAAATTTCAAGGATTTCAGAAAAGTTATATTTGTAAACTTGTGGCTGCTGCAACACTACTGCGCTCTGCAGTCAGCCATGGTCACATGATAATGATTTCCAATGCTCCCTGCCAGATTTCTACAAACGAAGTGCACAAAAATCAGCAAGTAGTTGGAAGTCCTTCCCCTTCCCGCTGATTTGTCACTTGCCTGTGGTCAGTCTGTAAGGAAATATCTCTAAAGGATGATCCAATGAATCATGGGTCTTCTAGTTGTATCTAAATTCTGGATCCATTTAATCATACAAAATCTTTACAAATTCAGTTTCTAAGTTACTAAAAATTTATAAATGAGGCCCAGCAAACACCCTGAATTTTTTCCCAAATATGCTTTTTTTTTTCCAAGAGGCAACTGGACTTTCTGGTTTTTTTCTTTGAAGACATTTCACTTCTCATCGAAGAAGCTTCTTCTCCTCT
>JANHFL010008487.1:418677-435327 GCA_032468155.1 Oxyrhabdium leporinum
TTTCCCCCCCCCCCCCCGTTAATTGTTTATTGCAGTGTTCTCAACCTTGGTTACTTTAAGATACATGGATTTTGTTGAATTCTGCATTTTTTGTTGAATTCTGCATATCTAAGGTGGCCAAGGTTGAAAAACACTAGCTTATTGTATTACAAGATGCAAATACAGATAGTCCTCGGCTTACAACCACAACTGGGACCAGAATTTCCATTGCTAAGCAATGCCAAATATTATTGCCTGAAAAACAACATGGACAAATCCATGTGGGTCTATGACAATTTGCCGCAGCCAGCTCACCATGACCAATCTGCCACAGCCAACTCACCATGGCCAACTCGCCCTGGCCAACTCACTGCAGGACAACTCGCCATGGCCATCTCGCCACAGGATAACTCGCTGTGGGACAGGAGTTACATTAATATCAAAGAAATGGTGTAATAGAATCATTAAAGAAAAGATGCAAAAGGAGAGAGAGAATGAAATGTGAACAGCAAAAATTATAATAATTTTTATTTATTTTAAATAATTACACAGAATTGCTAAATTGTCCCTCAATGAGTTGTCTTGCAGCAAGTTGGCTGTGGCGAGTTGGCAAATTGTCCCATTCCCTATCTATGTAGTCAATAAGGGCTAAGTCAGTAATTGAGAAAAGTATTTTAAAAAGAAGGATAATGGCAAATCAGATAAGTTGTTGGATCAGACAAAAACTTATCAATCTATTTCCTCATAATGGTTAGTGTTCTTGGGTAATCCAAAACTTTCACCTATCACCCACAAGCTGTTCATCAGAAATTGCATTCTTCACTAGCAGGATATAACAAAAACTTGGATAAGATCCAAAATACTTTTAGTTTTGTATCCTGCTTCTCAGGGATCCCAACAGAAAGCTCATAAGCAAAGCATGAAAAAATTAACACCCATGATAATTCAGTTGCTTCTGTAGAGTACCAGTTATATACAGTACTAATCCATCTACTCCCAAATTACGAGCAAACCTTTGAGTAACCAACACAAGTAACTTTTCACACACATCTTATCTCAGCAAACCTGGAGGAACTCTGAAATTTGTAGAAAGTGATTAGAGGCCAAAAGGGGAGACTATTGCCTTCACTTGAAGTAATCTGATCCCAATAAGGATTCGGGAGCAAGTCAAAAACTAAGGAATACTGATTGTTGAGATACAACCAGAAATAAGATGGTAAGAGAGAAATGAAATGTAGCAGCTAGAATTCTGCATAGCAATACTTCACTGTGCACGTCACTGGTTTCATTGGTTTACATTTATTGTATAGCAGCTAAATCTTCTAAAACCTAATGCTTAAATGGTCAGGATAGTACTGCCCTAATATAAAGATGAAGATTCAATAGGCTTACAAAACTCCTAAAGTTTGCAAATGTACAAAAATGAAATTAGCAGTTCTGAGTAGTAGGGAGAAGACACTCTAATGGAGAATTACCACTTTATAATGTCCTGGAAATACCTCTTGAGAATCTAGAAAGAGTACAGAGAAAAGCAACAAAGATGATTAGGGGAACTGGAAGCTAAAACATATGAAGAATGTTTGCAGGAATTAGGTACGTCTAGTTTAATTAAAACAAGGACTAGGGGTGACATGATAGCAAGGCTCCAATGTTTGAGAGGCTGCCACAAAGATAATGGGGTCAACCTATTCTCCAAAGCACCTGAAGGCAGGAAGCAACGGATGGAAATTAATCAAGGAGAGAACCAACTTAGAACTAAGGAGAAATTTCTTGACAGTTAGAACAATTAATCAGTGGAACAACTTGCCTCCAGAAGTTGTGGGTGCTCCAATACTGGAGATTTTTAAGAAGACATTGGACTACCATTTGTCTGAATGGTATAGGGATTCCTGCTTGAGCAGGGGGTTGAGATAGAAGACCTCCAAACTTTTATTCTGAGTACCTTGGAAAGGGCTTGCTGACTGCTCCAAATTACAATTTCATTGTCCAGTTCACAGAACACACTAACTCATAAAATGGTGAGTTTGTTTTGGGTTTAGCATGTAGTGCAAATAGTATTTCAGACTATGCTTTAAGTTTAAGATTACAGCTAAAGATTTATCTAAGTCCTTATGAAAATTCTGGGCTTTTAAATAAGCTGTAGTTACAGTCCATTAATCACACTAGTAATAAAATCCTTCTGTCATGAATACCCATATACTATACGGAAAGAGAATTTTCTACTAGTATATTTGTTCAACATCTGGAGAAGCTATAACCATGACCGGTGAAATGGTTTATCTGTAATGCCTTGAATTTTTATGACAATTTTTTTTCTAGGTTTTCTTCTCATTCTATGAATTTCTGAGCCAATACAGTACTCCGGGATAATGATGGAATTTCAGCTAGAATTTTCTCGAGCACAGTCAAAAATGATCCAGCATGAATCATCAATTAAACAATGAATAAACAGCACATCATTTATCTGACCTTGTTTAGAATCATGCTTTTCAATAGCAATAACCAATGAAACTAAGTACCAGGACTATATTGTTGCCATAATACACAAAGGTTTGATTGGAGGAAAAGTCTGAATCCAAGTAAACAACTGCCGCTATTTAGGATTATAGTCTTGAATTTTGCAGACGTGAAAACCAAAATGATGGGACTTTCTCTCTAGTTAAAATGCTATCTACTATTATACCATGTTGGAAAGGTAAAACAATGGACAAGACACTTATACATAAGAGTTTGATCTATCACTGTTTTGGTTTACTATTCATAAATTACTATTTTAAAAAATACTGTTTAAAGATAAGAATGTAATTTTGAATCATATACAAAACCAAGTATTTGGCATTCATCAATATATGAAAAATGGACTTATTCAGCAATGGATAGATACAGCAAAAAAGTTAATTCTGCTAAAATGAAAGTACCAAATCACTAGATTTACAATCTTGGGTTGATATTCAGTCTCCATTTATTGAAAATGGTGCTACATAATATTTACTATGACTGTACTTCCTTCTTTTTCTTTTTTTGTGTTCCTGACTTTTCCCCCCACTCTACATAGTAAAAAATTAAAAAAGAAGAGAGTAGAACACACTCTGTAGTAAACACATGTATGGGAGCTGTAAATGTTTGTGCAGTACAGTCATACATAGAGTTCAATAAGATTTACTTCCAGTTTTCTCTCCTTGGTTATGCTGGTTAAGAGCTGAAACCCAACAAAAAAAAATCTACAATATTGAAGGATAATTTTTTAAAGATTATTTGGAACATTTCTTATCTGCCTTTCATCTCCAAAAAGGCCTACTTCAGCGTATGTGTGTGTATATTATTTATATACATATATAATATACATATACATATTTTTACATAATATACATATACATATATAATATACATATATTTTTCAAAGTTAATATAATATTGAGAAGCACCACTATGCTAGAATAATAGATTTAAACTGAGAAATTATTTAAAGTCTTTACTCAGCAAAGTCTGAACAAGTTATTGTAAACAATTATGTTCTAAATACACACAAAAAAGCTCTGAAAATCATAATTTTGGGATAGTTTTAAAGATGCAAAAGGATATACTTCTCTATATATAAAATTCTTGAGAATGAGCTATGTATGAACGTATGTAATGCAATAAGAGCCAAATTGGTGTAGTGTTTAAGGCATCAGATTAGAAACCAGCCGTTCTAGTCTCGCCTTAGGCATGAAGCAAACTGAGTGACCTTGGGCCAGTCATTCTCTCTCAGCCCTAGGGAGAAGACAATGGCAAACCACTTCTGAAAAAGCCAAGAAAATTGCAGAGACCTGTCCAAGCAGTCACCAGGATTCAACATAGATTTTGGAGTTCTACTGTGTTTTTAATTGTAAACCATTTGGGAATTTACTTAGTGAAAATGAAAAATGGTACATCATATAACCCTCCCCGTTTTTAGAAATACCTTCAAATTAAATAATATATTGCAATTATTATCCCATGCACTCATCTTCTGGGTCAGTGATTTTATTTATTTATATCCCTCTATTATTACTTTTATAAGTAACGAGGTAAACAGACGCACACGCAGACAATACTCCAGAGGCCCAATGTGCATGTCACTGTGATATGTTTATCATTAGCATTCTAGGTGTATGCAACTTATGAAAGAACGAGCAAGGTTGGATTTGTGGACAGCAGACACCTGAGAGGAATTCAACATAACCGAACCCAACACCTTGGGTTAAAAAAAAAGGGAAATCAACTTTAAACATAAATGGAAATATTCTTATTTACTATAACTCTTGCTGATCAAATGGTAGGTACAGCTCTATATAAAGCCTGCCAGACTTCATGATTACAGAATAAATCCTGTTGTAGCAGAAAATCCTTTCTTAGTATAAAACCAGTTTATTGGAGCAAATGTGTCATCTCCCAATATTCTTCCCATGATCCTTAGTGCTTGCCACAGACTCATACAGTACATCATAATGTATAGAGAGATCTTGGAGACATACAAGTCATGAATACTAAATAGCATAATATTAATTGCATCTGCTCGTAAGTATGTTTCATGAACTTTAAAGTAACTTAGTTTCCCCACCCCCCAAAAAAGACAGTATAAGACTGCAACTTTAGACAGTCCCATTTTTGCCCACCTGGGGTCTCCTGCTGGAGAAGGGGGCTGGACTAGAAGATCTCAAAGGTCCCTTCCAACTCTTGTTATTCTGTTTTGTTAAATCAGGCTATAAATGCTTCATAACCCAACTCAAAGATCTGACAAAAGGCAAAAGAGGCTGTACTTAATTTGCACCCTTCATTTGCCTAACCAGGTTTCGATGGGTCTGAGTAAATTTAAAATGGGGTTTTGATTGTGTCTGTTAAAAACTGGCAGCACACGTTCCTATCATTTTGGAGCTAAAGCAAACAAAAGCAAAAAAACCCCCAAATAGGCTAACTTTAAAAAGAAAAGGTGGAAAAATATTTTAAAATTCTTCAAAGTGTGTCATCCACAGATCAGGGTTTGCAACAAGGGTTGTCATATCAAACTGCCATGCTCCCGATGCCTTTTTTTATTCTTTTATTTTTAACTTAAAAGAAAAATATACAGGCACCCCACACCATCTTGCAGAAATGAACACTTTGGGACTTGTGAGCTGGTTGCTGATTTTAAAAAATGCAAGGGCAGGGTTTTTTTTGTAATATGGATAATAAAACCAACACACCAAACTCACATTTTAAAAGTGTTCAAGGGGCCATGCATGGAAATCCATAAAGGAAAATGTATAATGATTCCCTGTCATGGGAAAATGAGGTTAGCTCTCAAGTTGGGCACTTCTGGAGAATAAATAAAAACAGCCTTCTTGTTCACCCCAACTCTCAGGATGAAATTGGCCCATGGACTTTAATATATGTTGGTATGTACAGGTAGTCCTTGATTTACAACCACAATTGAACCCAACGTTTATCTTGTTAAGTGAGACATTTGTTAAGTGAGTTTCGCTCCATTTCACGACAGTTAAGTGAATCCCTGCAGTTGGTAAGTTAGTAACACGGTTGTTAATTGAATCTGGCCCCATTGACTTTGTTTCTCAAAAGATCGCAAAGGGTGATTGATTGCATGACCTTTGGGCAGAGCAGCGGTCATAAGTGTGAATCAGTTGCCAAGCAACTGAACTTTGATCGCATGATCATGGCGATGCTACAAAGGTCGTAAGTGTGAAAAACGGTTATAAGTCATTTTTTTTCAGTACCGTTGTAACTTTGAACAGTCACTAAATGACTATCTGTACTCTGCAGGTCCTTTTTACAACAGTGGCCAGAATAACAATACATGCATACTGTACTTTGCATGAGCTTTGCACCACCCAGGGGAAAGAGTATCTCCAACACAGCCCCACTTTTATTGAAGCACATGGTCAAGGGCAACTCAGTCTTGTTCAAGTGACCGCAACATCAATGTAGGTATACAGGTAGTCCTCGACTTACAACCATAATTGGGACCAGAATTTCCATTGCTAAGCAAGGCAGTTTTTAAATGAGTTGTGACCAATTTTACTATCTTTTCTGCCATGGTTGTTAAGTGAATCACTGCAGTTAAGTCAATCATGCAGTCGTTAAGTGAAGCCAGCATCACCAATTGATGTTGCTGGTCAGAAGCCAGCTGGGAAGCTTGCAAATGGCAATAACATGACTGTGGGACTCTGTGACCATTGTAAATATGTGTTGGTCGCTAAGCACCCAAATTTTATTCACAGACTTTGTGGGTGCTACAATAGTTTAAGTGCAAGGACTAGTTGCAAGTCACTTTTTTTCCAGTGCTGTTGTGTCTTTGAACAGTTGCTAAACTAATGAGGACTACCTGTATGAGGTGCCTTCCAGGTTCCTAGCAATAGCAAGAAAGCATTTTGTCTATGCTCAGAGGGTTGTCCTATATTCTTTCTACTTGTTGCTGAAAGCCAGCTAGGAAAGTTCAGTCCCATCTCAAATATGACTGAACTATGACTAAATGTCATCCTTTAGCTCTCCCATTGCCCTGTTACTCCAAATATTTATTTACAGGCACCCTCAACCAATCTCTCTTATCTTACAAAGTACCTCTACGTATGCGAATAAACATTTTCAGGAAGATGGGGAATAGGTCCCACGTTTATTTTTATTCTTTAAAAAAAAACATTCCTACATTCTTACCCTTCTTGTCTCAGAAGAAACTTAACTAATGAACCTCCCTCTTCAAAGCTTTTACATCCGAGTGCACTTGGGGAAGAAGACTAAAGCATCATTCCCTGCTCCACTCCCATTGTACACAAACATAACATATCCCATCACCAGCATGCCAGATAAACACACCAAACACAACGCCAGCTGGCGGGTTAAAGGAGGTGTGCGTTCACTCACAGCTGCGAAGAAGGTTGTGCACAGAATCCTTCCCCCCACCACCACCACCCCCTCAAATCTTTCTGACTCAAAACCTGGCCTTGGCCCCGTAGAAATTGCAGCCAGCTGCTGTCTGCATGACATCTTCTTCCTCAACCCATGCTCAGAAGTGGGCTGGGTTGCTGGCTGAATCTTAATTCAATCATGGCCAGGTGCCAGCCCTCTCCCACCCCCTTACCTCAGACACAAGGATGCACACCACTGGGGAGGGGGATAGAAGGACAGCCATTGAACTCTCTAGTGGAGGGGGGCACCACAGGTTCCACCCATCCCCTTTCCCCAGAAAGCCGGTGATTCTTCTCCCCCCCTACACACACACACACACACCCCAACATCCATCCTCTCTGTGACAGTTGCTGACAGGGGAAAGGGGTGTAGGACCACCCAAATGGTGGACCCCAGAGCCCAATAATCACCCCCACCCCATCTTCTTGCACACCTCCATGCCCCCCCCCATCATCCTTCCCCCTCCTTTGTTGCTGCAAGCGTCTCCCCCCCCCTCCCCACCCCCGTAGCTTTGCAACCCGCCCAGCTGCCTCTCCAGCTCTTGGCTTACCTACCTTCCTTCCTTCCTTCCTTCCAGCCAGCCAGTCCGGACGGAGAACCGGTCGGTCCCCAAAAGCTGGGTTTTTCTTCCTTTTCCTTTTCCCGGCCTGCCTTAGGCCATGGCCCCGAAGCGCCCGGCTCTTTTTTTAACAGAAAGGACGCCGGCGGCGTTGGCGTTGGCGTTGCTCGGTGGAAGGCGCGCCGGCGCCTGCCACTCCCTTCGGATGCAAAAGGACAGGCATCCGCCGAGGCAGCCGGAGCGGCGGGCGAGAAAGATGCAGGGATGCAGCCAGGAACGAGGATGCTTAGGCTCGCTTGCCTGCCTCCCTCCGTCCGGGCGAGCTTAGCTTGGCGAGGAGGTTCCGCCGGGAAGGAGGAAGAGGGGAGATCCGGCAGGCACTCGCGGGTCCCGCCACTGCTTACGGCTGCTTGCCAAGAGCCCCTCAGCCGAGCCGAGCGACGCTTTGGCCTCCCCGGCGCTTTCTGCTACTACGCTAACCAGCCTTTGCCTGGAACAAAAGGGGAAGGAGCCGCGCGGGCCCGTGGAGAGGAGAAGGGAGGGGAGGGGCAGCTCCAGCTGTTTGCACCGAGCCTCTTTCGCAGAGCGTTCTAAAGCTGCGTCTCTCGGGTTCTCAGGCCCCGGCGCTGCAGCGGAAATCAGGCGGGAGGGCGGGAATCCTTCGCCCATTCATTCATTCAGTCATGCACGCAGAGGGTGTGTTCCCACACAACGGGTTAAACTAGGGTGGAAATAAAGAGCCATCAAAGGGGGAAGGCAAATTGCGCTCTCCCCTCCCCTCCACCCCCCCACCCCGTCCCCCTCAGCCCCTTTCAAGGGCTTTTAGACTCCCTTTAAAAACTAAAGGTGATTTTTGAAGGTTGCCGAGGCGCTTTCCTGGCTTCTTTGAACTGTGAGATGTTAAGAAAAGTGAAATTTGCTAAAACAAGCCTATGACAAAACAAAGCGACAAATCGGGTGGCAGATTTCATTCACGCAGCGTATTTGTCTTGATTAGGCATTTCCGGGGCTGTAGAGTATTGACCGGTATATTATACAAATCCAGAAAACGTGTTAATTCCGAAAGCGGCTTAAGTGTGTGAATCAGGCGTAGTGTGTGTGCCTTAACAAGCTGCAAGCATCATTGTTTTTAATGGCCATCAAATTCAAAGATGCCTTTGAGTAAAACTGGCTGTTGTTTGAGCCAGCAGGCGCAGCCATGTCACTATCTTGATGTGCTGCCTTTCAAAATGTTTCTCAACTTCCGAGGCTTACTAGCGACCTGCTTGTCTTTTGATGTCTCCCATCCAATTACTAACCAGACCTGACCTTGCTTAGCTTGTGCACGCAGAGAAAGTGAGCCAGGTACTGTTGCCTTCTGAGACAAAAAGGTTATAAGAAGGAAAAGGAGGCACAGTGGCAAAAATGCAGTGGAACCCAAAAAGAATCGGAAAATAAAAATTACAGCAAGTACTCGCGTGCTCTGAGCAGGAATAAATATATAATACACAAACTGGTGTATTTAAATAATACATAGAAAAATGTAACATAAAAAAGGCATATTATTGGACACTCTCCTGATTGATCATGTTTTATGGAATCAGATTGAAATGTATTATTTTTTCTATATTGAGTTAATTTATTTTATATGTCATATATACCAGAGTGTATACTCCAACTACTTTATTACATCTTTTGAAAAAACTGTGCTTTTTATTCTTATAACATTCCATTCAGTTTACCGAACAGACTTTTAAATGCATTCGGTTCAATAATTATTCTAGTGGGGTCCTCCCATCACAAGTAGTTCATTTAGTGATTGTTCGAAGTTACGACGACACTGAAAAAAGTGACTTATTACCGTTTTTCACACTTATGACCATTGCAGCATTCCCATGGTCATGTAATCAAAATTCAGGCGCTTGATAACTGACTCATATTTATGACGGTTGCAGTCCTGGGGTCATGTAATCACCTTTTGTAACCTTCTGACAAGCAAAATCAATGGGAAAGCCAGATTCACTTATCAGCCATGTTACTAACTTAACAACCACAGTGTTTCACTCAACAACTGTGTCATAAAATGGGGAAAACTCACTTAACAAATATTTCACTTAGCAACGTAAATTCTGGGCTCAATTGTAGTTATAAGTCGTGGACTACCTGTACTAACCAATTATAAGATTTATATGCTGGCTTTTCTCTTGAAACTCAAGAACGTACATATGGGTGTCTTTTAATTTTATCCACACAACAGTCTTACGAGGTAAGTTGGCAGGAAAATATGGTGATTGCCCAACATGGCTGAGCTACCTTGGCCAAACCACGATGTGGTATCTGACAGTTTAGAAACAATGGCTTTCTAGTGGCGTTTGTGGAGGGAAGATCAAAACAGACACACCATTTCTTTTGTCTATATTTCTTTCAACACATTAAGTCTAAATCAACCCAAAGAAAAAATATTTTTTAACATTTTTATTTCTGTTTGTCAACAATAATAAAATACAAAATGGAGAAACAGAAAAATCTGAGCTATAAAAGTTCACATGATCAATACAATATGAATCGTGCAATGGAATTGTTCATTAAAGTAAGTTCAGTCCATATTACTAAAAATCAGTTTTGATTTACGTATCTCATAATATAGATTTTATACATAGATAAACCCAAATTTTGGACCAGAATCACCCTGTTTTTGTTGTTTGTTGAGTTCCCCTATTAAACAAGACACCTTTCTAGATATGTGGTTAGCGCCACACAGTATAATTTGGAAGGGTGGGAGTAGTGATCACTATTTTTATAACTGGTGGAAAGAAAATCAGGAATACCTTCTTTAGATATCTTCTTTTTCTTGTGTTACTGTAACAGCACAACAGAATGAAAGGGTTGCAATGGATCTTGGAGGTTTTCTAGTTCAACTGCTTGCACAAGCAGGAGACCTTATACCATTTCAGACAAATGGCTGTCCAATCTCTTCTTAAAAGCTTCCAGTGTTAGAGCATCCACAACTTCTGGAAGCAAGCCAGAAGAACATACCCTTTTTTGGCTACAAACTGTGATTCTGCATAGAGGGCTGCTTACTTAGCTTTCTTTTTAAAAATTAAAACATACTGGGGCACCCAGAAGAAACTTTACCATTGCAGCTCTTAGATCTGCTGTTTAACATTTTCCCACTTATACAGATAATTTCTCGTAGAGATCCTCAAAATTATGTCAATATGCATAATGAGTTGAAATAAAAAAAAAGACATAGATGGACAAAAACCAAATCATACCAGTCACAGACCCCTCAATTTCTTGCAGTGCAAAACAAATCCTATGTCCAGGACCAACAACATGCAGAACGAAAGAGATTTGGAAAAGAAAAACAACCAGAGAATAGTGGAAACCCTACTTCAACCTATTCCACCCTGGTGCCCTAAGATATGTTTGGAATATGGCTCCCAGGTATTCCAGATACCTTATGGTACTTCCTGTATCACCAAGCAAAATGAAGGACAGATATTAACTAAGTTATAGCTCAGCCTCCTTCAAACTGGTGCCCTTCAAATGTCCTCTATTATAATGGCTGAAAATGATGGGAGTCATAGTTCATCATGGCCAGAGGATGCCTGCTTAGTGAAGGCTGGTGCATCTACCTTACAGCTGCTTTATCCATCATTTTCGGGTCAAGGTCATCCCTGAAGCTGACAAAGGCAGTACAAAGAGAAGCCAGCTCTTGCAACTTATTATTCTGACCCAATGAGGCCGCAAATCAGTGACCCAGTTCCTAACGGCTACTGCACAATTCTTGCGACAACAGCTTGAGCGACACCCAAAAAGGACTTTTCTTTGCTGGCTATTTGCCAAGAAGTTTGGCTTTAATGGTTTGCAATCTCAGCTTCTGAAAAAGAAACAACTCATTCATCATTTTGAAGGTGGGCCGATAGGAAGGGGGTGAAACTGATTTTCTTTTTGATTGCAAGGACAGAGTAAAAAAAAGGAACAGAATGAACTGAATTCCTTCCAACAGAATCGAACAGAATCATACAGTGCAAAATGATTCTGGCCTGGTTCGCTTATTCTTCTAAGCTATAGCTTGCTTAATTTGGTTCATTAAATAAACCACAATTGGCTGGATTGGCAATAATGCTAAACTATAAACTAGGGTTTGGAAACCACAAGGACTGGTCACTAAATAAACACAATCAAAGAAAGGCATATGGGTGAGGTGCAGAATGCAAATCCAACCAAAACAGTGTTGGGCTGTTATAGGCAGCTGTTTGAGATAACCCAGGAATTGAGAGCCAGAATCCAGCATTTGGTGCTAAGTAATCCAGGAATATAGAACAGAAATGAATTCAGAAATATCTTATTGCTCACACAAGATACAAAAGCAACAGAGTCATTCTCCTCCTTCTCCTCCTCTATGCTCAACTTGATGGGACAATTGCAATTCTGTCATTTGTCACAAGGTAGATAAGAACATCAACAGGAAGCTCTCCCATTCTCCTTCCTGTGGAGAGGAACCCAATGACCAGACCAGAAAGAAAGATTCAGTGCAGGGCCAGTGCACCTCCCTTAATTGCAGTTTTGCAGTTAATCACATGGGGCTGCTATTCACAGATCTCAACAATTCCCAAGGGTACTAATATAGTACTCCCAATATTCTAAGTCCTTAATAACATGTCAAGTTGCTCAGGACCTCAAAATGTTGCAGCAAGTAGCAACATCCAATCAATCTTGGTTGATCTTGAAAAAAGCCAAGGAGATTTGAATATGATTAGTAAAGAGATAGGAGATCACCACTAAGAACTGGGGGGAAATCCCAGAAAAAAAGACTGTAAACATAAGCATCTGGAAGAAGTCAGGACAAAGTCATACATGTCACGATGTCATTGCATTCATGACACAAATGATGTAATCTGAGTCATTCACAACATGAAACATATGACATGGAGTAAATAATTTGCATCTTTTGTGCAATGGCACTGTGATGCAAATGTACCTATCCCCTCTTCCTTCCCCCTGTGAATGCACATGGCTGGGGCACCCTGCTTCCATACTGTGGTCGTGGAAACCATAATCCCAACAGAAACTATGTTAGGTAAAGGAGTAAAGAAGACATTTATTTAATAAGAATTGGTTTTTCTTTTTGAAGTAGGGGGCCTCAATAACCCAAGCAATAGCAGGTTTTGGGCGACACTATTGGGCAATACTTAATGCTCACTTAATGCTCCAGAGCAGCTCCAGAACAGCAGCTCTTATTAAATTTATGAACAGGAAAACAAGAGGCATGTGTGTGCAGTCTTTTTAGAGAGATAACTTTAGTTCCCTCAAATTCATTGGCTCAATGACACATTCTCGGTCTCTGTGATTTGCATATTAATCTCCTTAAGGTGATGTTTATAATTTTGTTTACCACACTTCGTAAGCAATTAAGTTGCTGTCATGTGTTGCTGTTTATACACACACACATATAATTTGTCTTTGCTATTGGAATTGTCACATCTGAATGGAACACAATACGGTTTACAGAATTAAGAGTTGGAAGGGACCTTGGAGATCTTCTAGAACCCCCTGCTCAAGCAGGAGACCTTGTATTATTCTGGAGAAATGGCTGTCCAATCTCTACTTAATCTTAATTTTTTTTTCTGCAATGCTAACATGCCATTTTTGTCCCATGGCTGACTTGGGCACAAGCCCCATGCATACGGCCAAATGCTGCTCCTTCCGATCTCCCACTAAAATGAGATGACAAGAAAAAAACCTCACCGGCTGGATTTCTGCCTGCCGTGCAGCAAGTGAAAGCTTAGACATACAAAATGAGAAACTATCTGTCACAGTCATTTTGGATTAAATTAGAATCCTCCAGGTGGGTTCTTATTCGTAGAGCCACAGCGTCCACGATAAACACCCAGATTCTCAACTCGACTCCTCCGATGGGCGCCAGAAGACCAGGACGCTCAGCGACAACAGGAAGGACAAAACCCACCCAACTAAGGGCAAAAAAAAAAAATGACAGCAAGGATGGTGCGAGCGTCAGTTTTTGAAACCCGCATGTCTAACCTTGTCTTTGCCCTCAGTCGAAATGGCCACCCGCGCATTGCTTGACGTCAATAGGGGCGGGGCTTGGAAGCCTGTCGGCGGGAAACGCTAATGGCGGCACCCGAGACGGGGAAGTCGCTTGAAGGAGGGAAGCAAGGCGGGAGCGCTGCTGATGTCGCCTCTACTTCTACTTCTTCTGCCGGGAGCGGCCATTATGAACTGCCCTGGTGAGAAACAGAACCGGGGGGGAAGGGCAGGCCCGCTAAAGGATGTTATTGCGAAGCCGGGGGACGTGGGTCCGGACAGTTAGGTTGAGAGCGCAGCAATAGGAAGCCGCCGTTCTTTTTGTGAGAGCGTTAAGACGGTGACTTTGGGGAGGTGAGCGGCGAGGCATTGCAAGCTTAGACCTGGCCTGCAAAACTCTGAAGGGCCATTAGGGGGGCAGCAGAGTGCGAGGGATTGCTTAAAAGCGTTTTTCCTGCCCTCTAGTGGCCGACCGGCGTTTGCATTGGCATTTCTAGTTTTTGGGAAGGAAACGAAAGAGTAGCATAGGTCAAGGTGCTGGGCTACAAATCAGAAGATTGTGGGTTCTAGGCCTCCGTTGTGCATGCAAGACAGCTGGGTGACTCTGGGCCAGTAACTCTCAGCCCATCCACTTTATGGGGTTGTTGCTGTTGAGGGGAATTTAGGAGGAAGGAGTATTAGGTAAGTTCATAACTTAGAATTACATATTGAAAAGGTAGGATGAAAATATAATGATGAGGATAGATTATTTAAGGGGCATACATTGGATTTTGCAGAGGCATTTCAGAAAGTCACTGTTGGAAAACCTGAAAGACCAGATTAATGATAGATCAAATCTATCAAGGTGGTGATAAAGAGTTGACCCCAATTGGATGGCACATTTTTATGTATAATAAAAAATTACATATGTGTATGTGTGTACATACACATATGTGTATACATATACATACACATATACTGAGAGAGAAAGAGGATTTACAGAAAGCTGTGGTCGGGATGGCAGCATTCACACAGCCCGCCTAATCTGCATACTGTGCTGAACCCCCTTCTCACCTAAATTAAATTCAGCTCCAGTGGACTACATAGAAGCAATACAGTTTTCTTGGCAACTGAAAATTATTTGCCATAGATTTCTTCTGGGTTGTTGGTTGATTTTCCAGGCTGCCCTTCATCCTGCAGTTCCTAGATAAACTCCCACAACACAGGTCTACAGGTAGTCCTCGATTTACAACAGTTTATTTAGTGATCGTTCAAAGTTACAACACTGAAAAAAGGGACTTATGACCATTTGTCACACTTGCAACCATTGCAGCATCCCCATGGTCACGTGATTAAAGTTCAGGAGCTTGGCAACTGATTTATGACCATTGCAGTGTCCCAGGGTCATGTGATCCCCTTTTGCGACCTGACAAGCAAAGTCAATGCTTGCAATCAACAGATTCACTTAACCGTGTTAATAACTTAACAAGTGCAGTGATTCACTTAACTGTGGCAAGAAAGGTCGTACAAGGGGGCAAAACTCACTTAACAAATGTTTCACTTAACATAAATTTTGGGCTCAATTGCGCCTGTATTTAGTTTTTTCAAAATTCACCAGTTTGTGTTTGATGCTGCCATAGAACTAACATCTAGCAAGCAGTTTCATTTGTGCAGAACAACAATATTAAATAAGTATGCTCCCCAATCCCCGGTGACTCAGAGTTGCTGTTATACTAAGTCACAGAAAATCCTGGTCCAAGTTAATGCTAACAAAGCTTTGCATGTTGTGCACGGAGCTGCTAGATTTGGAACAGATCTGTTTATATGCAAGCAAAATATATCTACCTAGTTTGGATGGTGAAATGTCTGCAAGAAAAAATCCAAGCTCAGAGAGCAACAAAGACTTCTCATTTCAACCCTGAGCGACAAATATTCTCCTTTATTGGTTCTTCCAAGTGTTTTTGGAAACAATTATATGGCTCTTATTGAAAATATATTGTAGTTAAACATTTATGGGCTAAGTTCCTGCATTGGTGATCCATGCCTTATGATGCAAAAAAATTATGCAGTTCTTGATTTCAATCAATCAGAATAAGAACTGGAAGAGACCTTGGAGGTCTTCTAGTCCAACCTCCTGCTCAATCAGGAGATCCCATACAATTTGGCCTCCCTAATTTGAAGCACTCCAGATATCTAACCAGCCAACATACTCCTGTGTTTTCTGAAAATGATCTCTGAGTTTGCACAACGTGGTCAGCAGGTTGTGGGAACCAGGTCTTCACCATGACATGATGTGAACATAATATGCCATGTGAAATCATCCACTGTATTTTGTCCCAATCTTCAATTTAGAATTTAATGTATAGTATGAACCCAGGCAATATGCTGTTTAATACAACTAGAAGATGATGCCAGTTGGGGGAAAACTATTTTAGTACTTCCTAACTTGATTGCTGTTTTTCCTGCTCTCCACCCCATACTTGTTTCCAAACTTCATTTTCTGCTTCAGTTCCCCCTCTTTCAACTGCATTTCCTTTCTTTTGCCGTTGGCACAGGGGAGAGTATTAATGTATCTTGTCCAACAGGGTTGAAAAATACAGGCCAACGAAGATGTCGGAAATAGTTGGCAATGAAGACACTGTTAGCAGATTAGAGGTATGGAAACCACTTTATTGTAAGAAGAATGCTTCTTTCAATGGCTGTGAAATTTTAAGCTGTATTCATAAATGTGGTCTAAGTAGGTCTTGTAACTAGGGGAGTTATTTTCCCGCAATGAACTGGCACCAAAATGAAGGAGAGCTGCATTTCTTTGTTGGCTTTAGAAGACGGCACTATCCAAATATCTGCGTGGAATTCTCGGTTGCCTATGGCTACAGCTAATGCTCTAGTGCTCTATGTTGGGCTCGCTTCAAACATTGTTTTTAGACCCAGTTTAGGAAGTGTTATTATAAGGGCTCTAAATCGTTTTTGTTGTTGGCACTAAATCACAGAGGGTGAATCGTTTGCTGATACTCTCTTTTATGTCTTTTTGTTTCCATGAGACAAGGCCAAAGGGTAAGAAAAAAAAGTAATAGATGGCTGAAGTAATGGATACAATTCTGTATTTTAGCTCTTGTCTGAATACCAAAACTGAGGGTACTTATTATTTATTTATTTATTTATTTTTTACATTTATATACCGC
>JANHFL010008487.1:439035-454970 GCA_032468155.1 Oxyrhabdium leporinum
AGCACTCGTCAGAGCCTTCCCCAGACTCCAGGACTGGCCCATGTTCCTCCCCAACCTCCTCACTGTCCGAATCTGCCGCCAGCTCTGCTGGCCGCTGGCAAGCCACAATGGGGGGGGGGGGAGAGCTTCAAACATTTGCTTTTTACTGGGTGTAATTCCGGAATCTGGCCAAAGTCAAAATTATACCAAGTCCTTGCCAATTTGATATGTACCTAATAAACAGACTTTAAAGAAAGATGGACGCCTTGGATTTTATTTTAGGGGACATATTACTTGGAAGCTTGACAGAAGGACCTACTGCCTACTATTATTCTTATTGTTGATTTATTCTGGATATGATAAGTGGGAAACAAATTGGTGGTATAGAGTTACATTGTTTACTAAAGAAGCTGTTACTAAGTCTGATTGTTGGTACTGTCATTTGAAGGAGAAATGGAATTAAATAAGGATCAATGGTTAGCCCATGATGGAACAAGGGTCATTACTGAACAATGTCCAGAAAATACTATATTTTTCCCAGGATATGTATCATGGTGGGACAACATTTTCCAATATCCAATAGACCCTTTTGGCCGATGGGGACATATTAAAAAGACTAAATCAGAAATGTATAATATAGCCAGATATGGAGGGCTGCCCAGTGTACTAATCATTGTGGAGGATTTAACCAATGTTTGGGAAAGCCATTTTTAATTATTTTCTTTTTGTCATTGTTTCGGTGATAAACAGTTCCCTCATCTATTAATTGATGAATCAGTTTCTTTTGTTTCTCCTTTTTCAATTTATATGCCAACCATCTTCCTGGCTTGTTTGCATTTTCAAAAAAAGTTTTGTTTAGAGCTTCTAATTTTGGGGGCTAATTCTTCTATCTATTAACCTGACACTTATAGTAAAGAGAATGTATATTTAATTATTCATGCATTAACTGCGGCTAGAATTGTATTTGCACAGAATTGGAAAAGTGAAGTGATTCCCACAGAGGAAAATGTGATCAGGAAAATACTAGAATCTGCAGAAATGAATAGATTAACACTTGCAATTAAAGAGAAGGAACAAATAGAATATTATACGATATGGGAACTATTTTACTGATGGCTAGAGAATAAATATAAAAATCAGAGATAAAAGTACGAAAACAGAAAGTAGGTGAATTGAATTAAAAATGTTAAGATGATGATTGTTATAATAAATGATATATGTACTAGCAATAAGATAAAAGTAGAAAACACTAATATAAACAATATAGTTGTAATTGCAATTATTACTGCAAAGTATTTGTACCCAGATGACACACCGTCTAATGGAAGATTGTTTGTATTAAAAATAAAATAAAAAACTTAAAAAAAAAGTAGCACAGCTTTTCACATAGTCCTCAATGTCTTTTTTCATCCTTGGCCACCAGAACTGTCTACTGGCTAAGTGCAATGTCTTTAAGTAGCCAAAATGTCCCCCCTTGCTTAGAATCATGGCTCCTCTGCAGGACTTGGATTCGCAGTGTGTTGGGAATGTATAATTTTGACCCTTTCCAAGCTACACCATCTCTCTGGGTTAGAGTGTCCTTGTTGTTTTGGTACCAAGGGTCTGTTGACAGCTCGTCTTTCAATCTTTTGGTCATTGCATCTCTGTCCTTGGGGCTGTGCCTCTTAGCTTGTGCTCAGGTGGTGACTTGTGACACCGGTTGGGATGGAAGAATTATGGCATGAATTACCTCAGGGTGTCTCCTGCTCCAACAAGATTTGTCTCGAACTTCGGGGATCTGGGTTCATTCCGGTATGAATCCATGTGTATGGTACAGATTGCCCTGGTCTTGCCAGGAACTTCACATTCTTACTCCCTGTTCCATGACTTCATGAAAAATGTAATCCACTGCATTCATTACACCCACTAATGTTCCACCTGGTATCAGCAATAATTCACTCATACAGGCATCCGGGATCTTCTGTTATCAGTTATACACACATTCCAGCAATGTGAGTTTCCCAGTGGGTTCATGAAAAGGCTAGATATGGTTGTATTATAGGCCTACTATACTCATGACGTATTCTAGTATATTATACGTTATGTATTATATTTGTAATATATTCAAATGTCAAGGTTCTGACGAACTGAAGCAAATCAGAACCCTGAGACTTGGCTTCTTCTCAAAGGTCTTCTTTAATGAGTATGTCATATCAGCACAGCTTCAATGGAAAACCAAATCTAAATCTTTCCTGTGGTTTCAGTATAATTAAACTAGGAAATAACCCCATCCCCAAGTGTCACAGGTCACGTTGGCCAATTGAGTTAATTGGCAGGCTCTTCAGGCACTCCTTTCTCAACCTTATCTGTTGCCAGTGGAGATGACCTCAGTTCTCATGAGAAAGCTCTTTGTTGTGTCTAGTAATGCGTTCCAAACTCCTTCCCCCCGTGTGGCAAATGAGGAACAGAGAGATGACTGCGGCCAGGTTCAGTTCAAAGTTGAGAACCAGGAGCACACTGCACATGAGAACTGGCCCTGCCGAATGCCCAAGAGACACCCAGTGCCCCATGGAGGAAGAGGGTGTCGAACCCTGGGCCAGGGTTCACCATACCTGAGGGGAAGCTGGGTGAAAGGCAGAGCAGCGCAGAGTGAAGTGAGTGACTAGCAAGGCTACAGCAGTGGGCGGCAGAGGCACTTCCAGCTGTGGCACCAGCCGCCTGTTTGGCCGATGCCCGGGAGGCCACATCCCAGCTGCTCACCAGCTCTGCTTCATGTGCAGAGACCGCCACTGACTTCCTGGGACATGGGACATTTGCCGGATGTTGGCTACACAGCGGAGGCATGTCTGGACGGCCGGAGGGCGTGGTCCCTTGCTGATATAAGCATGCTGGGAGGCAGGAGCTCCCAGCGCTGACTTTGAAACAGACTTTGATCACACTCATTGAGTACTGATGCTCCGGCCTGATTAAAAGTTTTGTTTGCTTGAAGGTTCCTGAGCGTGCTAGCTTCAGTTCTACCCAGGTCCGGACTCGGACCTTTGAGAGAAAGTCAGCACTCCCTTTCTATTCACAGCCTCTCTTGTGGGTTGGCCAAGCAACTGGAAGGTAGGAGAGCAGCATCGCGATGGCAGAAAGGACGGTGCCAGTGGGGGATGTGGGGGACGTGGTAGAGCCTGCCTTGGAGGAGGAGGTGCCCATGCCGGAGGCCACAGGAGACAGCGCACAGGTGGTAGTGAGGCCGAAGGAGCATGAGACATGTAGGGTGGTGCAGCCAGCAGAGGCCTGATGGGTCCCAGAGGCTGTCCAGGAACTGGGTCCCTCAGGGGAGTGGTGGCACAGTTCATCTGTGATTGGGGCCCCTGGCCCGTGGTTGCCAACACCTTCCCATTCCAGAGCACATTTGACTGAGTGGCAGGAGAGATAATTGATGGACAATGAAGAGGGGGAGTGGAGCTACTCGACTGCCCTGGGTAGCTACACCATGGATGTGCTACAGGAGCAGTTCGGAGAGGCCAGTATCCGGGACGTTCCCTCCTGGCAGCCATGGGATATGGGTGCAGAGGTGATGGCAACGTGGCAACCATGGCGGTCGGGGCCCCAGCCGGCTCCGCCTCCGCAGACCCAGTTCCATCTGGCTAGCCTGAAGTTCCACCTGGACATGGCCTCCAGCTGCACCCATGATGCCCTGTAGGTGGGGGCCTTGGAGCAGAGTTCCTCGCTGGCCAATTTGATAGGACACCCAGAACAGGTGACGGAAGGGACTGACACAGTGGGGACAGTGGTGCCCAGGGATGGAGGCTGAGACCAAGGGGCCCCCAGTCAGCTCGGCAGGGCCCAGCACCTGCAGTCCCAGACCCATGCCAGGCAGACCAGGTCCCGCAGGGGCCCATGTGGCCAATGGGGTTCTGGCCCCATCAGGTGCTGTGGGGTCCATCGCCATTACGGGCATTGTTCGACGGGAACCCCAACCATGTTGCTTTGTTTCTGAGCCAAGCCATTAGCCACCTAAACCAATATGCCCGGTTCTACCCATCACAATGGGCAATGGTCGTGGCAGTGACGGCAGTGTTGGAGGGTGAGGCCACTGAGTGGGTGGCAGACTTGCACAGTGAGTATGCCCAGGAGTTGACGAATGCAGGTCTTTTCTTAGAGGCACTATGGGTCCATTTTGAGGATGGGTCCCATGCACAATGGGCAGAAGGAGAGCTCCTCTTGCTGAAGCAGAGGGGTCGGTTAGCAGTGGAGTATGTCTGGGAGTTCCACCGGGTCTCCAGTAAGCTGAGGGCTTGGCCAGAGAGGCTGCTGGTCCATCTATTCAGGGTGGGTTTGGACCGCGATATATGCCAGGCCTGTGTTTACCAGGGCATCCCGCACCGGCTTCAAGAATGGTTCCAGGCGGTCATTGACTTGGACGCAGGACTATGGGAGTTCCATCCCAAGGGGGATGTGGGCCCTGGGCCCTGGAAGGCTATGGAAAGTCCGCCTGGCAGATCCCGGCTGAGCCCTAGCACCCCAGGCCCCACAGCGAGACCTGCTTGGCCGCTATTACTGTTTCCGGTGCAACCAACCGGGACGCTGTGCGCCTGAGTGCCCAGTGCCTGTACCGCAGATACCGCAGACACCAGCTGGCAACCCCGGAAAGACAGCAAGGTCACCCCGGAGGACCCCTGAATGGTCCCGGGCAGCACACTAGGCAGAGACCTCTGTGACGTACTCAGAGGAGGGAGAGGTGATGGCGGTGGGAAAGTTCCAGCCAATGCCCTACGACAGCGAGGATGATGGCCCGGAGGACCCAATGGTAAGCGAGCCCATCTGTCCATTCATCATTCCCATCACCATAGTGAGCCCCCAATCAGATTGGCGTGGGAAGTACGGGGCTCTGATAGACTCAGGGTGTACCCAGTGCCTAATCAGTCAGGCAGTGGTCGCCTCATTAGGGATATGGGTGAGGGAGATGGCCAAGCCCATTAGGTTTGAGCAGGTTGACAGCTCGTGGTTGAGCGGGGCTCCAGCTACCCACGTCACAGAGCCAGTACGGTTAGAGATGGGGGAGCATTGGGAAGTCATTTGGTTCATCGTGGTGGCAACAATGACTGAGTCCATTATCCTGGGACTGGCATGGTTGGATAAGTGGGCCCTCACGATATGGTGGGAAGGTGGGTATAGGAAGTTGAGGATAGGAGTCGGACCCAGGCCTCCTCTTCACAAGCAGGCTGAGAGGGGCCAAGAGTGGGCTGGAGGGGAGTGCCAGGGAGGACCCGGTTGCAGCCCGTTCCTCCTTCCCCCAGGTCTATGCAGACCTGGCAGAGGTCTTTAGTGAGAAGGAGTGTGAGATACTACCCCCACCCCACCCCACTGATTGTGCAATTGAACTTATACCTGGAGTCAAACTGCCCAAGCAAAAAATGTATTTGATGATGCCGAAGGAGATGAGGGAGCTGCGACGTTACATCTACAAGAACTTGGCTAGGGGGTTCATCCAATTGGCTCGCTCATGGATTGTGGCTCCCATGCTCTTCAAGGAGAAGAATGGGACCCTACACTTATGCGTTGATTTCCGGGGAATCAACATAGTTTGTGTGGAGAATATGTACCCTCTTCCCCTCATGAAAGACATGCTTGCCCACTTGGTGAAGGGTCGGTTCTTCACCAAGTTGGATCTGTGGGAGGCCTAATACCGGGTCCAGATTAACCCAGGGGATGAGTGGAAGACAGCGTTCAACTGTCCATTGGGGAGCTACCAGATCCAGGTGATGCTGTTCGGTCTACAGGGCCCCCTGGCTGTGTTCATGCAGCTGATTAATGACGTGTTGCATGAACACCTGTACCGAGGGGTCCTGGTGTACCTGATTGACATCCTCATCTATACCACCACCATGGAGGAGCACACCCAGCTGGTACGGCAGGTGTTGAGGAAACTGTTGGCGGCGAATTTATATGTGAAACTCTCCAAATGTGAGTTCCACCAGACTCATCTGGTCTATTTGGGCTACCGCATATCCAACACAGGGTGGAAATGGATCCACACAAGGTCCAGGCCGTTCTGGATTGGCAGGCGCCAAAAACACACAGGCAGTTGCAGAGTTTCCTCGGCTTCACTAATTTTTACCAGCAGTTCATCCTGTCGTTAGCCAGGGTGGCATTGCCATTGACCAACCTCTTAAGAATGAAGCATGCAACAACTAGACCCCAACCAGGACAGCCACTCCAGTGGACGATAGACTGCCAGCGGGCCTGGAAGGGCAGCAAGTTATATGTACCACCTGGCCTGAGGCCAAGGGTACTTTGGCAGTGCCATGACGTCAAGCAAGCCAGCCATTTCAGGTTCCTCAAGACCCTACACCTCACCAAGCGCCAATTCTGGTGGCCTCGAATGAAGTCGGAGATATAGGACTACGTAAAAAGCTGTCCAGTGTGTGCAACCACAAAACAGTGGTCAGGAAAACCTCTCGGCCTGTTACAGTCCATGGCTGACCCCACTCGGCTGTGGTAGGATATAGGACTTCATGGTAGGATATAGGTAGGACTTCATTGTGGAACTGCCAGAGAGCAACAGGCACACCGTGATATGGACAATCGTTGACTTTTCTCCAAACAGACCCATTTCATGCCATGATCCAGCTTGCCCTCAGAGTGATGGCTGGTGAAACGGTTTATTATACACGTCTACCATCTCCACAGGGTTCCACAGCGAATCATCTCGGACCGGGGGGGGTGCAGTTCACCACAAAGTTTTGGCGGGAGTTCATTAGTTCAGCATTCCACCACAGCATGAACGGTGCAGTAGAAAAAATGAATGCCATGGTGGAATGGTATCTTAGGTGTTATGTCACCTATCAACAAACCAATTTGGCAGAACTCCTGCCATTTGTGGAGGTGGCATATAATAACGCAGTGCACAGCAATACCGGCTTTACTCCCTTCCAGGTGGTTAACAGGGTAGAGTTCATGCCCATTCCTGAGTGCCCCCAGGACCCTCCTGCCCTTAGTAGTCCAAACAAATGGATGAAAACGATACAGGGAGTATGGAGAGCTGTGAAAGTGGCACTAAAGAAAGCGGCTGAGACCTATAAGGCTCAGGCTGACAAAAACCGGGCTCCCCACAAGCCTTTCCAGGTAGGAGGGCAGGTATATCTCTCAACTAAATATCTGAGATTGAAAGTGCCTTACAATAAACTGGCCCCAAAATACCTGGGCCCTTTTCCAATTGTTAGGGTGATCAATCCGGTTACCATGGAGCTGAAACTTCCCCAGCTGCTGGGGAGGGTTCACTCAGTATTCCACAGCAGCCTGCTAAAGCCTGTGAAAGAGTCCAATATCCGATCCCTTCCCCAGCTGCCGGATCCTGTAGCAGGGGACCATTATGAAATCGACCAAGTGTTGGATTCCCGGCTCCATAGGGGCAAGCTACAATACCTGATACGGTGGAAAGGATACCCCTCCACAGACGCTTCATGAGGGGTGGACAAAGATATGAGGGCCACATGACTGCTTAGGAAGTTCCACCAGCAGTATCCCCACAAGCCCGGGGGGGGAATAGTCGTACATGTCAGTTTGCCATGTCTGATGCTTGTGTTTCCTGTCTTCCAGGTGTGCCCCTGGTAGAGGGGAGCCGCCTGTCGAACCCCGGGCCAGGGTCTGCCATACCTGGGGGGGAGGTGGGCGGAAGGCACAGCAGCGCAGGGTGGAGCGAGCAATGAGCAAGGCTACAGTGGCAGTCAGCAGTGGCACTTCCAGCTGTTGCGTCAGCCACCGGTTCAGCAGATGCCCGGGAAGTCACATCCCAGCTGCTCACCAGCTGATCGCTCTGCCAGGCATACTGACATTCAGCGGGGAGTGTCACAGCCACACCCCACTGCCGACTGATGATCGGGACGCCACTCCATTGCCGCTGTGCACAGAGACTGCCACCAACTTCCTGGGACATGGGACATTTGCCGGATGTTGGCTACATGGCGGAGGCGTGTCTGGATGGCCAGAGGACATGGTCCCTTGCTGATAAAGCACACTGGGAGGCAGGAGCTCCCAGCACTGACTTTGAAACAGACTTTGATCACACTCATTGAGTACCGAGGCTCCGGCCTGATTAAAAGTTTTGTTTGCTTGAAGGTTCCGGAGCGTGCTAGCTTCAGTTCTACCCAGGTCTGGCCTCGGACCTTTGAGAGAGGGGTTGCAAACTTTGCCATGGGGGAGAAGCCCCACTGGATCCTGGGAGCATGTTTCTGATGTGGGAAGGAGAGTCACCAAATGGTCAATTGCCTCGCGCCATGGCCAGCACCTGCATCGCAAGCTCTGGCCCAACCGAAGCCAAAAAAACCCACCCATGAAACCAAAGGAGAAAATGCGGGAGGATCAACAGGTCATGGCGGTCTCTTCCCCAATCCAGTGAAGGGGAGGGAACTACAACACACAACAAGCCCGGCTTGGTCTTCTACAAGAGTAACAGCGAAAGGGAGGACGACCCAATGGTAAGTGGCACCATCATCCCTATGATGACCGGGGTGGAGATTTTGGTGCCCTCCTTGGGAGTAAGGGGGGTATTCATGGCCTTACTGGACTCAGGGTGTACTCAGTGCCAAATTAGCCTTCAGACAGTGGAGAAACTAGGTGTCAGCCTTGGAAGCGTGATTCTGCAGGCTGCCACATAATTACACATAAATACTTTTTCATGGGTGTTAGAGGGGTTGTAGTCACAACAATATCCTATCTCGGTTTGTCAAGGCCGTTCTGTGCAGCACCTGGAAGAGGAGTGCCAAGATGGAAGACGGAATGCTGGGTATCACTTAGGATTGGGGACTGTGATTGATGATGGTCAAAAGAAGGTGGTTCTGAATTCTCTTGGGTGTGGAAAACCTTGGGGCCTTCAGATCCAGGTTTTTCCCAGATGTACCAGCATGGTTCTTTAATAAACTCTTCTTTAGTTTACTTCGTATCTAAGGGCTGAGTGAATTATTTGAACTTAAATGGAACGCTGACACACTGCTACAGTGATGTGAGATCAACCCATAATATGTAAACATTTAATAATATGAAAACTGGACTTGAGCCAAAAGGTGAAATCCCAGAATCTCTGAACCATATTAAATAAGATAGGTGGTGTGCTGCAAACAATGTTTGGAGAGGTCTAATTTGACTCATTCAAGCAGCGCAGAATTGCATGTTTTAAAGTTAAGAACTTTAGCATGATTTTATGCCTCTTTATGTAGTACTGAATCTTGATGTCATTATCGAGTACATGATTTCAACGAGTGGCAGATTTTTTAAATATCAAAGTACTTTAAAAAATACTTTCAAAGGTCATTGAACCCAATAGGATCCAAACATTAGGATCACTGGGAGGTACATTTTGTGGCCCTCCCTGTGGTTCTGGCTTATGGTTTCATGTGGGGCCTTCTAACGTGACATCCCAAGTCTGAAACTCAAAGGAGGAGATGTGACTTTTCCCATGCCATCTACTTTTCAATAGTTGCTCAAGATATGCTTATTTATTGGGGCATTTGTAAGGTAACATCTCTTCCAGGATGGCTGCTTTTTAAAGAAATTTTGCTTTCTGTTATTTATTTTGTTAATTCTGTTAAGGAGCACAGTGAAAATGGGATTAAATTAAATATGAAATAAAGTGAACTAATATCAACAGTACAACAATTAATCAGTGGAACAACTTGCCTCCAGAAGTTGTGGATGGTCCAACACTGCAGGTTTTTAAGAAGAGATTGGACAACGATTTGTCTGAAATGGTATAAGATTTCCTGCCTGAGCAGGGGGTTGGACTATAAGACCTCCAAGGTCCCTTCCAACTCTGTTATTCTGTTAATGTAACTGCTTTACTGTGTTTTATTGTAGATTGCTCTATGGATTATTTATTTAGTTATTATAATATTTATAAAACCACCCAACTCCATAAGCCTACTCCTGAGCACTAAAACGGCAAATAACAATTAGGTTAAATGGTTTCCTAAATAAAGAGTCACTAGGGACAGTAAGATGGGCAGCATATACATTTAATTAAACAATAAAATTCCCTTCTTAGGAGGAGCAGTGCACAAGTAAAAGTAATACTGGTTTTGAGTACCTTTAAGAAATGATGTAGCAGGGGACTCTGACGTAAACAGAGGTTTGGGTGGGAGCAATTCCTGGCGACCTGTGGTTTTGGTTTAGTAAGAGAGGGTAGACATCAAAATCCCCTGTGCTTGACTACAGCTTCAAATTCAAATCTAGAAAGGATGTTGGCCATTCTGTCACAGTATACGCAGACAAAGGGTGATAAAACCAATTTCCTTTTATGCAAAGAAAAGTACATAGGCTAAATCGAAAAGAGACTATATTCCTATAATTGAAAACCATGGGTTTAGTTTCTGGCATTTCCCAACAGGGTTGGGTGTTAGGTGAAATTCCTACCTCAAATCCTGGCAATTGCTACTGGTCACTGTCGACATTTTAAAGATAAAAGGACAGATGGTTGATGCTGAATATGATTTTCTTCCAGTGTTCCTAAAACAACTGCATTTAATTCCATGCATTGTTGCATTAAAACAATTAGCTGGTTGACTTTGGGCCAGTCACACACTCTTAGCCCAGTTCACTTCATAGGGTTGTTATTGTGGAGGAAAAAGGAGGAAGGGGTACAAATAGTTTTTCACCTACCACAGTTCGTTTAGTGACTGTTGGAAGTTACAACTGCACTGAAAAAAAAGTGACTTATGACTGTTTTTCACGCTTACGACCATTGTAGCATCCTCGTGGTCACGTGATCAAATTCAGATGGTTGGCAGCTGTCTCAGATTTATGACATTTGCCGTGTCCTGGGGTCTTGTGATCACCTTTTATAACCACCTAACAAACAAGGTTAATGGGGAAGCCAGATTCACTTGGCAACTGTGTTCCCTAACTTAACAACTGCAGTGATTCCTTAACAACCTTGGCAAGAAAGATTGTAAAATAGGATAAAACTCACTTAACAACTGTCTCTCTTAGCAATGGAAATTTTGGGCTCAAGTGTGAGCATAGGTCGAGGACTAGCTGTATTAGGTATGTTTGGCGTCTTCCATTATTTGTAAAAATAATAAAGACAAGAAATAAACGGAATTTCACCTCTAAATTTACTGCCCTCTAGAACCCATCCAGTCTCGCTGTGCAGTTCTGCGATACACCAAGCTAACAGATGCCCAGATTCTTATGAGGCTAATGAAAATCATTGCGAAGGAGAATGTACAATATACAGATGATGGTCTAGAAGCCATTATCTTCACAGCCCAGGGAGACATGAGGCAGGTGGGTAGTGTCTTCCTGTAGCTTATTTTTTTAAATGTGTCAGCATTCAAGGTGGAGACATGAATTTGCTATTGCTAAAATTAAGCTTTGCCATATGGTACTTTCCCTTGTTTTTGTTGTGTGAAACTGGGCACTGGAGAAACAGATGGACAGCAAAGACTTTCGATTCTGCTGGTGACATATAGTGCAGATACAATATTGATGTTGCAAAAAACATAATGAAAGCTTTGCAAGAAAGTTACTGATTTGAAAATGTAAGCTAGCTAGCGCTCTCCCTCCCCCTCTCTCTCCCCCCTCCCTCCCTGTCCAACTTACCCAGTTATTCATGATTGGATTAACTTGCATTATAGAAATCAAGTCTTCCTAACTCTGGCAGTTTTTACAGCTGACAATGCAATCTCTTTGGTGAACACAATATAATTTCATTGGTCAGCTTGAAATCTTTGTGGAAAGTAACACAAGTTTACATCATGAAGCTTGACCATGGCTGCCTTCCTTGGAGAAAAGAGTTGGCACATTGTCTAACACATATACCTGGTCACGTACTACAGCTTCATCACAGAAAAGTTCCAAATTTAATACTTCAGTGGGGTATAAATTTATTAAGACCACTCATTTGGGATAAAATGAATTTTGATGGCATCCCAAAGTGAAAATGAGTTGACCTCTTCAGATAGAACCAAAGTGGGAGTGTTATCTACCATCCTGATTATTGCAATAGTTTGATTGTAATATTTCCAGTCCACTGTCATTAAAATGTTCTTTCAGCATGCTGAACTATAATTATTCAGGTGATGGCTTTTATCAAGTATTAAGTGGCTTCATATTTAGCCTAGTATGTGGAAATTGGTAGGATGCTATTTGCACTTCTGCAATATTCCATTTCCTGGTTCCTTTCCAATGCTGCAGTCCGCCAGCCATTGATTTATGCCCACTGTTGATGCTCAGTTCTTATTGGGAGAGTTTCTTTCCCTCTTTAGAGATTTTTTTTTAAATTAACTTCTGCAAACCATGCCCCTATCTCTTTTTTTTGTACAAAAATCATGATATTTTAGTTACAATCAGATATTTTTCTTTCCTGATTAAGAAACTGTGTAGATCTTTAAAACTTTAAGGGTAACCTTTTTATATATAGTAATGATAGTATGTTTTCATTCTTTTAACAGGCACTAAACAACTTGCAATCTACCCATTCCGGATTTGGTTTCATCAATAGCGAGAATGTATTTAAGGTTAATTAAGTGTTTTTTTTTAAACTGCACTGATAATGTTACATGGCTGGGTAATGAAATCCCTGCAAACAAATAGCCAAGTTCAAATAGCACCAAGGACTCCATAGTTCTAAGCTACATATATTCTCTTCTTTTGAAAGTTTTTCTTTTGCCCGTCAGAGTCAGTAAGATTTGCAATTTTTCAGAATTGTAAAGTGTGGGAGCGTTAACGGTAAGACACACCTTCCTTGACCTCCTCATCCTGTGCTATTAATTAGCTTACTTGTCAAACAGTGACTTCCTTGACTAAATCCTTCAAGATGCACTCCTTATCAGACTGTAACTTCAGAACAAAGACAAAGGATGTTTCATTCTTCTCATATCTGCTGAGGCATGTGGGATCTGGCTTTATCTAAAGATCCTGTGAGAGCAGGGGCAGGATAAATGATTACTTCTATATACTTGACTGCCTTATTCGGCTTTCCTGTTTTCCTGATTCTCTGCACGTATGATCTGTAATGTATACTATAAAGTGACACCAACACAGATGGAGAAACTAAGCTAGATAGAGACAAGCTTGAGCTTGGTGCTGGTGCGTGAACATCAACTTTGCGTCGTGATTCCTACAAGTGGCCCCTGAACAGGGACGGAGAGAGAGAGAGACAGGAATACAAACAAAGCTCATCAACGCCTGGAATAGGCTCCTTGAGTGCACTCCTCCATCGTTTTCCGCGACCCCTTCGTTGGTGAGTATGGGAGGGCAGTTCTCGCAGACCCAACAGAAACATTTGGAGGAACTACTGTTCCTCATTCCAAAGTTGGGAGGGTCCGTGACTTCAAGACAAATTAAAACCTTGCTTCAAGAGATTAGTAAGCAATGTCCCTGGTACCCTGAGGGGGGATCCCTAAAACTTAGAGATTGGGAAAAAAATAGGAAAGACTTTTCACACAGAGCCCTGAGCTCCTATTGAAATTCTGCAAGCCGGGCATCAATGTCGCTATACAGTAGAAAAAAATATGTCTGTGTACAATACAGGACAACTTTCTACAGAATATCTGCCAAAAATGCAGATGTAAAACTTATACCCCCTATACCTCTTCCTTTGCCAAAGGTACCATCATTTGGTCCTTCCTGCTGCCGCCACCGCTGGACTGGGCGCAAAGTTGGTGGCCACGCTCTCCTCCTTTGCACCCGCGTGCAGGGGATGGCGCGGGCCCCTGCGGCGTGAGATCCGGTGGGCGGGTGGCCGGGCAGCAGCTGCAGCGGCAACCGGAGGGAGGCTGGGAAGCCCCCAGGATCTGGACAAAGTCCCTGCGCAGGGGGAAGAGGAGGAGGAAGAAAGATTTCCTCCTGAGGAGTCACCTCCGCTGCTACTTTCAAGGTAAGCCGTGCGCAAAGCCAGGTGGGTGCCCGGACGGAAAGGGGTGCCTGGTTGGCAAGGGCGCTTTTGGAGATGGGTGGCAGGGATTCCTCTCTTTAGACGCCTCCACCCTGGAGGGGGTCTGGCCTTCTTGGGGGGAGCAGCAGAGGGTCTCTGCAGTTCTTCCCCACCTCTGCCTTCCCTATCTTCCCCCTCTCTGCTTTACCTCTCCAACATCCAGGACTCCACTGGGAAAGTTTTGCAAGAAGCAGCGTCTTGGCAAGAGCAGGAAAAGGGGCGGGGGAGAAGCTTTGGCAAGGAAAGGAAAGGAGGGGTCAGATCGCCCGGGTTCCTCCGAAGGAAAAGCCTCCTCCTTTCTCTTTTCTTGAATTATCAGACACTAAGTTGTTGCAGGATTGGACCTCCTTCCTCTTTTCTTGAAATCCCAGATATTTGTTTTCTTAGAGGAAGTAGTTGCAGGATTAGAGCTTGGTTGGCAAATATGGCTTCGGGGAAGGATTTAGGATCTCAGCCCTGATCCGGAACGATCTTGGTCTTAATCCTCCTCACTCTAGTCTCCTCTTTCTCAGCAGTGAAGGGCTGTGTTTTCTATGGATTTTTCTATGGATTCTTTACTGTGAAATCTAAGCAGAATCGGCTCGTTTTTCTCCTCTAGAAAAGCTGTTGGTGTTGGGAGACTTTGACCCCCACATCTCCCCCAACATCATCGCAAATGACAGACCCTTTCCCTGAGTGTTATGTGGGATTGATTCTGCACCATTCCTCCAGTGGAAAACGAGAATTTTTTGTGTTTTTTTTTCTTGCAATTTCCTTCTCCTTTAACCTTAGTTGCATTGCAGCAGCTCCTGGGAACATGAATTAAAAAGAAAGAAACATGGAGGCTGATTGGAAAGAAAGTTTAATGTTGAACAGAACCAACAGCAGTCCTGGGTCAGCTGACCAATTGGTTTGGTCAGTACATGGATTTTTATAGTTTTTTTTCTACAGCATTTTGTAATTTAGAGGCTTGTTTGTGTGTTTGACTTTTAATTAGTTTGCCGGCAATGAGTCTAAAGTGCTGCCTTCCTTGGGGTTTTAATCCTGTCTTGAATGGATTACTAAATCTGCATTTCTAAAAGGTGGCCTCCTCAGTTTCTACTTGGGGGCAGGGAGACTGAGTCTGCTTGCTGCCTCTAAAAAAACATGTTTCTCCATTTCTCATTTAGGGAAATATTCTGCCTTTTTAATAGTTCTCAAAATATTTCATTCTTCTAGGAGGGGGGCTTCCCACAAAACATTATTGAATTTTAATTTGGAAAGTGAATATGTAAAGCATGGTATGATTCAGTGGGCAAGGAACTTTGGATATAATGTAAAGCTTGAACAATGAGAGAATATGTGGATGAAAGGTTTAAAATTTACATGAAAGTACAAATTTAAAACAACGTAAGACTTATTCTAGATACGTTGGAATACTATGAAACGTACTCAGAAAAGCAAATGACATTGATTTTCTTAGATGCACAGAAAGCATTTGATAATGTAAATTGGCAATTCATGATACAACAGCTAGAATATATGGATTTTTGTGAGAAGTTTATAAACATGATTAAGACAATATATCATAAACAAATGGCAAAAGTAATAGTCAATGGGGACTTTACAGAGAATTTTAATATAAAAAAGGCACAAGACAAGGATGTCCACTGTCCCCATTACTATTCATATTAACATTGGAAGTGTTAAACAGAAATATTAGACAAGATCCAGAAATAAAAGGTATGGAAATAAGGGAAAAATATAAATGACAAGCATTTGCGGATGATCTGGTATTTATCCTAGAAGAACCATTGGAAACTGGCCCTAAGTTAATGAAAAGAATATAAGAACATGGAGAAGTAGCAGGACTGAAAATAAATAAACAACTAAAATAATAGTGAAAAACCTTACAGATAAACAGAAAAGTGAATTGACGAAGAAGATAGACCTTCAGATAGTTAAGAAAGTAAAATACTTGGGAATATATTTAACAGCAAGATGTGCAACAATCAAAGAAGATAATTTATTTATTTATTTATTTTTACATTTATATACCGCCCCATTCCGAAGACTCGGGGCGGTTTACAGCTTATAA